>MU765459.1:3421-46763 GCA_026770625.1 Nicotiana glauca | reverse complement strand
AAAAAAATGAAATGGAAATTGTTATTGATAGGTTTATATAATTTGGTTAATGGAGTCCATCTCCTATAAATGACTATTTCACTTGGTTAATAGGTAATGAAAATGCGGGGTAACACGTAGGATAGAAAAGGCACCCAGGTCCGCTGGACTGGGGATACCCGGTTGAGCACCGGTCATGTCCCTCAAATTTGGGGCGTGACAATCTAGTTCTCCAAATAAATACGTAGAATGTGACGATGTCCGTTAGGGTTTAGGGAAATCTAGTGGACTTTGGACATGACTATCTTAAAGGATCATTATGTGGACAACATAACTGATCCGGCTATGTTTGACCATGATGCATGCACAATTTAAATAGAGTAAGGTTCTATGAGGTTTTAGACTGTACTCTTGAGCGGACAACTCAAGGGGTAAGGCTTGGAACTGTCGACTGCACCACTGATCGACTAGTTTTACCGTAAATATGCCTTTCCGAATTTAGGGGGTAATGATATAGGAAGAGCGCAACCACTTATTATAAGCTTTGCTATAGTATTTGTTTTGGCACGAGTGGAGTATGATGTTGAGCATGATTATGGAATAATTAAAAGCATGTCGTCATGTATTTTCACATTAAGAAAGCGATAAATACAACAGTTTCATAATTTAAAGCAATAAAGGAAAGAAAACAAGGAAGATATGTCAGTCTTGCCTTTTAAAGAAGTAATTAAATGCTTGAAGGAATTAAACAGATAATTGCGCATAGATAGAGGTACAGATTCACAAGAATAATCTGA
Source organism: Nicotiana glauca (assembly GCA_026770625.1). Taxonomy (NCBI): domain Eukaryota; kingdom Viridiplantae; phylum Streptophyta; class Magnoliopsida; order Solanales; family Solanaceae; genus Nicotiana; species Nicotiana glauca. Next base: position 45,987 of record MU765459.1, on the reverse strand, counting down.
AATGGTAAAAGCCTGGGAAATTCCCCACCAGAGTCGCCATGCTGTCACGCCCCCCTTTTCTCCCGAAATTGGGTTTATGAAATTCGGTTGGGACAAATCTTTCCTTTTGGGAAAGGGGTTTGCAATTTTGAAGAGTCGCCACCTAACGATTGTAAGGTGCGTTACGGCACCTATGGGGTTAAACTATAACTACATTTTTATAACCAGAGATAGGGTAAGGGCTTGAAATTATCCCAAGGGGAAGGTATTAGGCACCCCTCAGGATCCACTAGTGTGGTGCCCGGCCAGATGGTTCTTTGTGAATTTGTGAAATTAACAAGTAAGCAAATAAGGCTCAAATAAGAGGGGATTTTAAATACACATGTGTTTGGAAATGATAAAAATAAAACAAGGTTTGAAAGAGTTATAACTGAGCATGCTAACAAATATAAAGGAGGGAGGGGTCCCAGGTTTGTTTATATTATGGATCACATCAATGCAATACCCGGTAATCACTCCTTGAAAGAGGGGCTACACGTGGTATTAGCGCATCGGTCATCATATCCATATCTACCCTTCCTACCCAGTTAAGGTATTAAAGCACGGATTGGTCTCGACCTCTATTGCATGCTATTACCCATCCCATTCCTATCAGTCCCGGAGGAATTTAGGACTACTATTCCTATAAGAGGGAGGATTTTAGGATGACTCTTGGGTTTAAAAGGTAAAAAGACTAAGTCAACATTCAAAACACATAGGACTGCATATTAGGGGAAACATGTAAACAACTAAGAGGCTCATATATACCTCCTCAAGTGAAGCACATAAGTAGCATGACTTAAATACATATCGGGTCAGAATTTAAAGTACTAAGACACGTGAGTTTTAGTTGTTGAAGCAGACCAATTTATTACATAACTCAGATAAGAAGTCTGAATCAGGCCTGCCTGCTGGTTGTAGCAGTTTCTAATTAAACAAAGGCGGATTCAATTTTATCGTTATTACCTAAGGCTTGCCTAAGTGTGTATTGATGATACCCTATAGGCATGATATCTATTACTGATTCAAAAAATGGCAAAGCAGTGATATTTTTAAACGAGCAAATTGGATCCTATAGGCATGCTTTCTAAACCGCATTAATGAAAGGAGCAAGTTGTTTAAACTAATTCAAAACAGTACGAGTCAAACTGATTTTTAACTAAACTGGTTTCAGATTCTATGGACATAATCTCTATTGTTGCTGATTTTAATCCCTACAGCCTTGGTATCTAATATTAAAGGATGATTTGGTCCTATAAACATGGTATCTAATGAAGTGGAGTAGGCAGAATTTATTTGATCACAACGAAATTCCTATAGACATGATTTCTATAAAATATTGATATTAACCTTATGGGCATGAAATTTTGAATCTGATTTTAACCTTGTAAATATGACGTCTAGTTATAGCCATTATATCCTATACGCATGATATCTAAATGTGGAAGTGAAACAATGCAGAAATCTATTAGATGGATCCTATAGGCATGTTATCTAAGTGTAGAATTAACACATGCAGAACTTTATTAAATAGATCCTATAGGCATGAGATCTAAGTGTAGAATTAAAACATGCAAAAATTTATCAAATAGATCCTATAGGCATAATATCTATGTGTAAAATTAAAACATACATAAATTTATTAAATAGATCCTGTAGGAATGTTATCTAAGTGTAGAATTAAAACACGCAGAATTTGAAACAGCAGACCCTATAGGCATGTTATCTATCCTCCTAACAGCTAAACATACATAATTACCCATCCCTTTTTCACTAGGCAACCCCAATTTTTATTTACAAATTATTACAGACCAAATGCTGAATTAAAAAAGAAGTGTAAAATAAGAAATTACAACCAAAAGAAGCCTTATTTTGACTTACTCTCTAAGTTATGGAACAAAACACCACAAATTCCACTCGTTTCAAAGCCTTTCTCAGACCTGGGTATGTCAAAATTCCCTAAGGGTCTCAAGGGACGTCGGACAATGCTTACACCCAGGTTTGCATAACCAGATAGAGATGAGTATAGTGTGGAAGGGCCATCCCTTATGTGTCCATGTTAAGAGGGAGCTCAAGGGTCCCAAGGCAGGGCTCACACAAGAGAGGCAGAACTTAGGTTCTAGGAATATAGTGAAAGTGCAGAACATAGAGATTTTAAAACTGGACTGGGAAATAGTAAGTGATAAGGATGATTTGAAAATAGTAGTAGTAAAATTTGAACTACACAGAGTAAGCATTTTCACAAAGGGATAAGGGGTTTTGGGAATACATTGCATGAAGCATATGACCCTAGGAGGGGTCAGGTTTAGACATATACAACAATAGAGGATGATGCTCACAAACCAACCAGAGAATACAAACATAAAGAGGGGATGTGGGGTTTGGGATTCATACACATAGGAGAGCATTAACTTAAAAAAGTGAAAGGAACACATTGCCACATGCTAATAATGTGACTTGATTGCAGAAACATAAGCAAAAATGGACAAGCATGAGGGAAGTTGGAACAATTACAGAAATATGTTGTTGATGCTTGAAAATTAACTAAGACATACCAGTGAGAAGCAAAGTGCAGAAAGAAAAGTAAGCAAATGTCCACAACCTAGCCTTGGCTTTTAGCCGGCTAGACAAAGCAGTAGCACAAATGATAACAGAGAAAAGCGAGAGCTTTTAGTGAAGTGTGTGTTTTGAACTTAGATAGTTTGTGTTTCGTTATAGAAAACAAGGATGGGTATTTATAGTTTTGAAAATAGGTGGTAAGTAAGGTAATCAGTAAAGTCTTAACATAAACATGGAAACAATCACAAATTAGAATCAATTACCACAAGTGATTCCCTTTAATTAAGGAATTACTGTTTAACGACAGTAGCAGGCTTCAATTAAGGAAGGAAAATTAGTTTGAAGACGGATTGATAATTGCCATATAAAGGGTAGTAAAAGCATGAGGTGAACCATCAAGTCTAAGTACAAAAAATATGAACAGGAACATTAGATATGCGAGGCCAAACACATTGACAAAAGAGTTAATCACAAACATGCAGTAGTGGCAGAAATAAGCTAGGATTCAGTAGTAAAGCAAACATTCGAGGCGTAATAGTCAAGTAGGTCAAGTCATATAGAATCAACAGTAAAGAAAACAGAGCATCAGGTAAAAGAAATCAGAGGCATGTAAAGGTCTTATAGTAGCAGGTGAGGAAACTTTTGAGAAGTTAGGGTTTCAACAAAAGTCGAGTTAAAAGATAGTTATTACTCAGAATCAGATAAGTCACATAAAGAAAAAAGAGTCTGAAATAAGAAACCTTTATTCGAGTCCAGTAGGCTTTTGAACAAATATTCTCAGACCAAAAGACCTAGGATTTTTTCACAATAGTCGAGCTTAAAAAGATGGTAAAACTCAGAATCAAATAAGTCAAACAAGAACGAAGCAAGTACACATTTAAACAAATAATTTCCAGAACTCGAATAAGACTTAAAGAACTAGGGTTTTAACATGCTAAAATAGATAGAAGAACAACATGAGCAAAATAGCAAAATCATCAACAACATCAAGATCAAAGAAGAAAACTTAAAGGAAAAACCTTGATCATTGAAAGTGAAGAGTCATTTTGAAAGTAAAGTCAAAGGACCATCGAGAAGTACTTAGAAAGTTCATAGGAAGTACAAATATAAGATATATCTGAAAGAAATCGGAAGGTCCTAGAGATTAGGGTTTCAGAAAACCCAAAAGAAATGGGAAAGGCCTTGAGAGTTTCCGATCTAACCAGGAAAGTCAAGGATCTGCCTTGAAAGGCCATGAGTGGCCGGAGAAAGGTCGTGAATGGCCGGAGAAAGGCCATGAATAACAGTCGAGCAAGGACTGGGCCAGGTTCCCTCGAGGTCTAGCCATGAAACCACAAAACCAAACATATAGGAGCCATAGAAGGCTGGTACCTATCTCAAATGGCCATGAGAGGCCATGGATTAACCAGGTATTAGGGTGGCGTTAGATGGCGGCGGCTAGGGTTTAGGTGGTTTTGCAGAGAGAGTTTGAGAGTAAGGGGATTCTAAGGCAGCGGATTGTAACAAATGGTAGGGTTTTGGGGTCGTTTGGGATTAATTAAGGTAAGAGGCGATGGTGGTCGTTGATCTCAATGATCAACGGCCTAGACTAAAAGGGTAGGTGGGTCAATTTATGAGAATGGTTTGGACCTGTTCCGGTGGGTTTAATTGGGTTGGGAATTGGGTTTTAAATTGGGGTAGAATTCAGGCTATAATTGAAATGCAATTGGGTTAGATTTTAAATAGCCATTTTCCCTATTTAATTTATAAAAGTGATAAATTAATTTTTGAAAATAAATTATAAGTACTAAAATTATTTATAACATATAGTTAATAATTTAAAAATATAGGACTTAATTTTAAGAATATAAAACACAAGTAAATCTAAAAGGGGCTAATATTGCAATTATATGCAATTTAGCTTAAAATACTAAATAAATTGTTAAAAAATATGAAAAAATTACCTTAGCTATATCTTAGCATAAATAAAGAATATAATAAATGAATTATAAAAAAATTTGGACATAATTATTGGGATTTTATGGATAAAAGGAGAAATAAATCAGTTTAAAAACCTTTAAAATTATGAAAAATAATAAAATGCTTGGACATACTTATATATGCATATATGTACTATTTTGAAGTTATTTTGCATACTGAAATATATAGGGAAAAATTGGGTGTCAACAGCAACAAGTACCCCAATTTCCCGATGGGACAAACGAAGAAAGGATATGATTGCGCGGGATCGGAATCGAAGCAGAGAACTTCCTGTACCGAAGCCTGAACAAAATGCTCGCTATCGGACTTGATAAAAATGACACACCTCGGACCCGAAATGTGTTCTGAGACTTCGGAAAACGCATGAACGATTACACACGACAAATAGAAGGTCGTGATATTTGCGCCTGACCGAATATCACAGTTCACAGCGCAGATCTCGCCCGATATCGGTAACAGATCAATAATTAACGAGAAAAGAAGATTTTTACTTTTTTAGAATTGTACTAGGGGTGAAACTCTCCTAATATACAAATGGGGTGCTTTTGTTTAGATAGGGTAATATAACACGCATACGAATGCAATACAAAATTATTTCTCTGCTTTCTAGCTACTGAAAAGTCTTTACTTTATTTTTGTTCTTTGTTCTTGAATGGCTTCGAACCCAAGATCCAACTGAGGGCAAAAACTATTATTCAATCCAAGTTCAAGCTAGGTCATAACGTTACGACTGGTTTGATTATTCATTGTGTCTTTAACTCATTTATCTAACGTTCTTGGTTATTTGTATTGAATCAATCTATATATCTTTAAAATCGCGTATAAATTCAATTGTTATCCATTTTAAGGATAATTAGGAAAAACATATACGTAGTGTTATACAAATTATTTATTTGATGAACAACACAATAAAGTTAACAACGGTGGCTTGGTGGTAGTAGTCGACGATTATAGTATTAAGGTGACGATTGGGTTGCTGGCATGGTATATGGAGAAGATTGATGATGGTGATTACATTAGAGGTGGTTGGAAATGGTAATTAATTATGAATGACTGGTGGCAAAGGTGATTGTTTGTAATGGTCGTTACGCGTGATAGTTGTACGGTGAAGGTTGGTGATTAGCAGGGAGCGATTGACATTTGTATAAATAGATAATAATACATATTAGAGATGGGTAGTGGTGATGGTTAGCGATAATAATAAATTTAATAGTGATAAAAGTTACATTTACATAGAAATTTAAGTAAACAATATCATGATATTAAGGCTCTGTAAGAGCTAACATGATTGTGAAAGAAAAACAATACACTTGATAATTTTTTTTTGGTTAAAAGAGGGTGGATATTTTTATAACTACTAAACAAAATGTACATTACAGAGTACTGTCATTGCCGAGGTACTATAGTTCCCCAGCATCACGATGTTTTGAGATATAGTGTCAATATTACATGACAAAAAATCTCTAACAAATTCAGTTCCTAGGTTGTTTGATCAAAATATATCATTTGCAAACATCGGAGGAACTACTAGTAAGCTGGGTCTACCCAAAAAGGTTGGCTTTTCTGCCTTTTTTGCTATTGCATATGCCATCCTATTTTGCTCCATGTACATGTGCCTCACCACGATCATGTCCATCATTTGCATTAACAACCTGCATTCACAAATCATAGGATCATATGTTAGGTTATCTGTAAGTAGCATTTGTATTATTTCTGCCGAATCAGTGTTGAAGGGACCCAACCATTTTGTTCAGCAAGCTGCAGTCCTTTTAGGAGAGCTTTCAGTTCATCCAAAGTGTTGGTTGTATGTGGTATATTCTCCATATACCCTATAATCTAATCCCCGTTGTGGTTTCTGAATACTCCACCTATTCCTCCTACGCCGGGTTACCCCTTACGGCCCCATTTGTATTCAGCTTAAAGAACCCTCTTCTAGGGGGGTGGGGGCTCCCATTTTACAGTGTTTTGGAATGTTTTTTTTATGGTAGTTTTTTTTACTAACATAAAGTATTCAGTTGCTTTAGAAATGGTGTTGGTAATGTTGATTCTATCTTTTTTATTATTGAAAAGGTTGTGGTTTCTGCATAGCCAGATATCCTAGAAATAGAAGGGAATGATGTTTTACCAAGGACTATGTTCCTTAAAGGGTGTGTTTCTAAGTTTGTTCCAAGTTAAAGGCTATTATTGAGATGAAAAAATGGGGTTATGTTGCCTACTCTCAATAGAGGCCTTGGATAGCAATTCCGGCCAGAACTGGGCTGCATTAATGCATTCAAAGAAGATGTGGTCGTTTGTTTCTTCAAAACTCTAGCAGAAACAACATTGTGAGTTACAGTTAACCCCACTTCTATGAAGGTAGCCTCCAGTAGGTAATATTTTACGGGTAAGGAGCCAGATGAAGTTCTTGATTTTGTTGGGTGCTTGTAATTTACAGATCCAATTAAAGTTCCATTCCTCCTCCATTTCAACATTGTTGTTGGTTTTGCTAGGGAAAGTGTGGGCAGAGCTTCTAGTGAAGGACCCACTAGGAGTCAGTCCCCAGATTAGCTTATCTTTCTTGGTAGAGTTTAGAGGAATGAAGACAAAATTGATCATGTTAGAGATACTTGGGGGCAGATTCATAGAGATGGGGGATATATCCCAGTACTCTAAGTTGTAGACAGTGTCTACTTTGGCAATTATGTCATATTGAGTAAGTTCTATCATATCCCTAATGGTTGGTTGATTGGGATCCAAGTATCATTTAGGAAGCTAACCCATGTTTCCCTTGTGGAACACCCATCTGCTAGGTTTCCTTCATGTATCCTAGCCCTTGAGGATGCATTGCCATGTGGAGGATTTAGGGGATCTAAGGGTTCTAGGTGTATGGTTCCAATTACAGTGCTCAGAGATAAGAACTCTAGCCCATAAGCTTGATGTGTTGTGATAAATCCTCCAGGCCAGATTTGCAAGGGTTTCTTTATTTTTCAATTCTAATTTTTGGAGCCCTAGCCCTCCATTCGCCTTTTTTTTGTAACCCTGTCCCAATTTATTAGGTGCATTTTTTTCCTATTTGGGGTGGTGCCCCAAATAAAATTTCTTTGAATTCTATCAGTTTGCTTAGTGATTTTTATGGGCAAATTGATGTATTGAATGACATGGTTAGGGATACTATTTAGGGAAGACTTAGCCAGGATGGTCCTACTAGTCATGTTGAAACAATTTGTTTTCCAGCCAGCCAGCTTGGATTGCGTTTGTCTACTATGAACTAAAAGTCTGTAGTAGTGGATCTCTTATGGAATATGGGAAATCCAAGGCATTTACCAAATGAGGTGGTAGCTTGGATTGATAAGGCATTAATGATACATTCCATGGTGTCCTGGGATGTATTAGAGGAGAACAATACTCTGGACTTAGTAAGGTTGATTTTTTGTCCAGAATTCTCATTGAAGGACTACAGGATAGAGTATATGGAGGTGCAGTTCCTGTTGTTTGTCTTGGCAAATAGAGTGAGGTCATTAACAAAGAAAAGGTGTGAGATTTTTGGGCCAGACCTGCTAATACTTATAGGTTGCCATTCATTGCCCAGTACTGCCTGGTCGATTGACCTAGAGAGTCTCTCCATACACATTATGAAAAGGTAAGGGGATATGGGATCCCCTTGTCTGATGCCTTTGAAGGGCTTGAAAGCTTCAGTTTTACCTCTATTTACTAAGATTGAGATGCTAGAAGAGCTAGTGCAAGACATAATTAGCTTGGTCAGCCCAATAGGAAAGTTGAAGGCATGGAGTGTGTCCCTGATGAAGGACCATTCCAACCTGTCAAAGGCTTTCTCCAGATCAATTTTAAGGATCATGTTACCCTGTTTCCATTTCATTTTCATAAAGTGAGTAATGTACTCTTACACAATGATAGCCTTGTCAGATGCTCTCTTATTTGAAAGGAAACTGGCCTGGCTAGGGCCTATTATATCAGGCATCATTGGCTTGATTCTGTTGACAATGATCTTTATGATGGACTTGTAGATTGTGTTACAAAGTCCAATTGGTCTGAAGTTTTTTAGCATGGAGGCTTGGGGGAATTTTGGGATGAGACAAAGCAGAGTTTGGTTCATGGTATCTTCCATGGAATTAGTAGTGAAGCATTGCTTGCAGAACTCAGATATGTAGTTACCCACAATGCTCCAATACTTCTGGTAGAATAATGGGTGGAGGCTATCAGGACCAGGAGCCTTAAAGGGCTTGAAGGAGAAAATATCCATTTTGATGTCTCCCATCTCAAGGGGTCTATCCAGTCTATACTTTTGGGAGTCAGAGAGGGTATGTGTCATTGTCAGATGGTTGGTGGTGGAAATGGGAGCTTGTGAGTGAGATGAGGTATAGAGGTTTCTAAAGAAGCACATTATAGCTGGCTGGAGTCTCTTTAGTCATAGAGCCAGTTTTCACTCTCTTCTTTGAGAGAGAGGATCATGTTTCTTCTCCTTATATTGAGGGTGGAAGTGTGGAAGAATCTAGTGTTGGCATCTCAATCATTAAGCCATTTAATCCTAGATTTGAGCTCCCATAAATCCTCCTCATTTTTTAGGATTGAATCTAGCTCACTAGTCAGGTTGTTTTCTATATTTAACAAGTAGTTGTTGAATTGATAGTTAGGGGATCTTTGAATTCCTGCAATTCTGGCTAAGATTCTAAGATTCCTATAGAATATGTTGCCAAAAGTTTTTCTATTCCGCTGAGTCACAATTCTATTGAAGGACTTAGTGGATTGGATTAGGGTGGAATTGAGAGGGAAGGCCTCATTGATGATGCTGGAAAGGTTGGGTGCTAGCCTATATTGATTCAAACCTAAAATGTCTTGTTGTATTATTGAAATAGTTCCCTTTTAGGATAACTTGGATGGGGAAATGATCAAAGTGGGTCCTAGGGAGGTGTATCACAGTAGCCTTAGGGTACTGTGAAATCCAACTCTCATTGGCAAAACACCTATCTATTCTTTCAAGAATCAGAGAGGTCCTATTGTTGTATCTCTTATTAGACCAAGTGAATTTACTTCCTTTGTAGCGTAAGTCTAATAATTTGCATTCATTAAGGCAGTTCCATAACAAATTTCTGCGACTAGGGTTTATTGGGTTGCCCCAAAATTTCTCCCTAGCTTTCAAGACTTTGTTGAAGTCTCCTCCCACCAGTTGTTTGTGGATGTTTTGGCCATAGTAACCAAATTTCCTAGATTAGCTTTCTGTCAGCTAAATTATTACTAGCATAGATGGCCGAAAATAACTAAGGGGTGTGGTTAGGACGTACCTTTACCATGGCATGGATACCCTGAGGAGTGGTGGAAACCTCATCCACACTAACACTATCTTCTTTCCACATAAAAATGATCCCTCCAGATAGACCAATAGACGGAGATTGAATTATCAGGTCAAACTGTAGTTCCTCAGCCAGTTTCTTGTGGTCAACCATCTTGGTCTCTTGCAGAACGAGCATAGCTGGCTTGTGAAGCTTGATCATATCCACGCAGTGCCTTCTGAACTTAGCGTTGTTACCACCCCTAACATTACATATGATGTAATTCATTAGTTGATGACCCAAAAGGTCATCACTCATTTTGAAAGTAAATTCTGTGTTCCGAGGCCTTAAAAACATTTTTTTGTCTCACCTTGATTTGCATGCGCAGTTCGGGCGCATTTCCGGAAAGCTTTTATGTGAAAACTAAGTAAAATAAGGAAAATAGCCTTTAAAATTGATTAAAGTTGACTTTGGTCAACATTCTTGGTAAACGAACCCGGACCCGTGATCCGACGGTCTCGTAGGGTCCGTAGTAAAATTTGAGACTTGGGCATATGCCTAGAATTGAATTTCGAGGTCCCAAGACCGAGAAAAGAATTTATAAGGAAAATTGTTTGCTAAAAAATATATAGGCTTTTAGAAGAGAATTTATGTAATTTCTTGATGGTATCGGGCTCGTATTTTGGTTTCAGAGCGCCGTACAAGTTTAAAATAATAATTAAGTTGAATATGTGAAATTTGGTAAAGATCAGAATTTATTTGGTATAAATCGGACGTATAGTTGAGAAAATAGAAATTTTGATGTTCTTGAGTAAATTTATGAATCCGAGGTTGAATTCATGGTTGTTGATGTGATTTTGATGATTTGATCACACGAGCAAGTCCGTATGATTTTTTTGGACTTGCGTGCATGTTTGGTTTGGAGCCCCGAGGGCTCGGGTGAGTTTCGGATAGGCCAGGGAGTGTTTTGAACTTAGGAGCAGCAGCTGGTGTGTTGCAGATCTACAAGCTTCATAATTGCGAAGCCTAGCTCTCAAATGCGAGCTCACAATTGCGAATATGGGCTTGGCAGGGAGACCTTCGCATTTGCGAAGCTCAGTGTCGCAAATGCGACTTCAACAGGGACCACAATTGCGAACAGTAGTTCGCATTTGCGAAGAAAGTTGGACCGGCCTACCTTCGCATTTGTGAAGCCTGGGCCGCATTTGCGAGTTCTCATTTGCGAACCTGGCATCACAATAGTGATATCTGCACCTGTGCAAATTTTATAACTTAGACGGAATTTCTTCATTTTTCAAACTCTCTCAAACTCTAAGCTCTATTGGGAGATTTTCCAAAGAAAAGTTCTTCTCCAAATCAATTGTAAGTCATTTCTAACTCATTTTCTTCAATCTATAACATCGTTTTACATGATTTCAATTCAAAAGCAAGGTTTTTCATGGGTGAATTGTTGTTTTTGGGTAGAACTTAGGATTTTCAATTTTGAGGATTTGGACCTCGATTTGAGGTCCGATTTCAAAACAAATTATATATTTTAGTTTGTGGGTGAATGGGTGATCAAGTTTTGGTTCGAACCTCGAGTTTTGACCAAGCGAGCACGGGGTCGATTTTTGACTTTTTGGGGAAATTATTGTAAAACCTATTTTCATGCATTAGAATTAGTTTATTTAGCATTTATTAATGTTATTAAGTAAATTGTGGCTAGATACAACCGGTTTGGTGGTGGAATCAAGAGGTAAAGCGATAGTTGAGGCTTGATTGTGTTCGTGGAATTGAGGTAAGTGTTTGGTCTAATCTTAGCTTGAGGGAATAAGAGATGTGGTCTTATTTGCTATGTGTTAATTATTGAGTACGATGTATAGGTGTGGTGACGAGTATCTATACGTCGGTGTCAAGCATGCCAGTGAGTCTTATACTATGATTGTTGTGACTCTGTTATGTGTTGTCCATGCTTAATATGATGATTTCTAATGTTGAACAAGGCTCATGAAAGTATTCTTGGTAATTGAATATTTTAGAGCATTGGCTCAAGTTGAGAATTGAGTTGTGAAGTAATTGTGGAAAACAGAAGAGGTTTATGATATTTATTCCCTTGCCGAGATATTATTGCTTACGATATTATTTCCTTTGCCGGGATGTTATTGCTTATGATATTGTTTTCCTTGCCGGGATATTATTGTAATACTATTGTTCCCTTGCAGGGATTCTATTGTGATTTTATTGGTTCCCCTGCCCGAATTGCTTTGTGATTGTTGCTTGGGTAAGGAAGAGTGTAAAAGCACGAAGGGTGATGCCGTGCGTGATATTTGTAAGTGAGTGTTAATGCACGAAGGGAGATGCCGTGCCGATATTGTAAATTTAAACACATGAAGGGTGATGTCGTGCCATGATATGAGTGATAATGCACAAAGGATAATGTTGTGCCATGACTATGTGAGGTAAAAGCACGAAGGGTGATGCCGTGCCAAATATATTGATTCTTATGGTGAGAAAGAGAGTAAAAGCACGAAGAGTGATGGCGTGCACTTTTTATTATTCTCCTTATTCTTGCTTATAGTTGAATTTTTGTGTTTTGTATGCTTCTTTACTGAATTTCTGTTTATACATGATATTCCCCCGAGCTTGTTTTTCCCTTCCCATCTTTAACTGTTAGTTTCTGTCATTATTATTTGTTGTGCATGATATAACTGCACATGTTTATTTGGTAGTCTTGTCCTAGCCTCGTCACTACTTCACCGAGGTTAGGCTCGACACTTAGCAGCACATGTGGTTGGTTGTGCTGATACTACACTCTACACTATGTGCAGATCCTGGTGTAGGAGCTTTTGGACCACAGTAAAGTTGCTTTCTTCAGTCCAGCGGCGGAAACCCGAGGTAGTCCTACAGATGTCCGCAAGCCTTGTCGTCCCCTTCTATCTTTCCATTCTATTTTTATGTATTTCATAGACAGAGTTGTATTTTTCATTCTGACTGTTGTCTGTAGTATTTGTAGATCGTCCGTGATATTGTGACACCAAATTCTGGGTAGAGTTGTATGTTGGATTATGTACTAGTATTTGGTTAAACTATTCGTTTTCGTCTTTCACATTTATGTTTATTATAATTATTCCATTGTTGATCACATGTTAATTTGTAAATGATAAAAGGTTAAGGAGAAAAGGGTAATAAATCTATAATACTCGGCTTGCCTAGCTTTCATGAGTAGGCTCCATACGACTCCGAAGGGTAGGAAATCCGGGTCGTGACAAGTTGGTATCAGAGCTCTAGGTTGCTTAGGTCTCATAATTCATGGACAAGCTTAGTAGAGTCTGAGCGATCGATATGGAGACGTCTGTATTTATCCCCCCAGAGGCTACAAAGTTAGGAAAAGGTTCACATCTATTCTTTCCTGTCGTGCGACTTGGTTTCTCAATGCGAATTGAACTTTCCCTATGTTATTTCGCAGATGGTGAGGACATGTACAGCTTCATCAGCTGACAAGTAGGCCGAGTCCCCAGTAGCAGCTCCCGTGAGGAGCATAGGCCGAGGCCGTGCTAGGGCCCGAGGTAGAGGCAGGGCTCAGCCAAGAGCTCGAGCAGTGGCACTAGCGGTAGAGCCTCTAGTTGAGTTTGACGATGAGGTTCCATCCTAGACAGTTCCAGCAAGACCAGCTCAGGTCCTAGAGGGGTTCATCGCCTCCCAGGTACTTCAAGATGCTCTGGTCTGACTAGTGGGCCTTATGGAGAGTGTCACCCAAGCAAGTTTGCTTCATGCAGCATCAGCCGTCTCTCAGGCTGGAGGAGGAGCCCAGACTCCTGCTACTCACACTCCGGAGCAGATGGCTCCCCAATTTTAGACTCCAACAGGTCAGCCAGTTGGGGTAGTTCAGCTTGGTGTTGTGGCACAGACCGGTGAGGGGCCAGCTATGTCTGCTGATGTCTTGTGGAGGTTGGACAAGTTCACCAAGATTTTCACTACTACTTTTGGTGGTATATCTTCTGAGGATCCCCAGGATTATTTGGATATCTGTCATGAGGTTCTACGGAACATGGGGATAGTGGAGACCAATGGGGTTGACTTTGTTGCTTTTCGTCTATCTGGATACGCCAAGACTTGGTGAAGAGATTATTGTTTGGCTAGACTAGCTGGGTCACCGGCTTTGACTTGGGATCAGTTCTCTCAGCTATTTCTAGAGACGTTTCTTCCGATCACTCAGAAGGAGAACTATCAGAGGCACTTTGACAGTCTCTAGTAGGGTTCTATGATTGTTACTCAGTACGAGACCTGATTTATTGACTTGGCCCGTCATGATCTTCTTATACTTTCCACTGAGAGAGAGAGAGATATGAGGTTCATTGAGGGACTCGTTTATCCTATTCTATTGTAGATGGCTAAGGAGATATGGAACGAGATTTCTTTTCAAGATGCGGCCAATGTGGCCAGGAGAGTTGAGATGGTTCTATCACAGGGGAGTGGTCAGGTATGACAAGAGGCCTCGTCATTCGGGCAAGTTCAGTGGTGCCTCATCTGGAGGTAGAGATTCTTTTGGTAGGGGCCATACTTCCAGGCCATTTCATTCAGCACTTCAGACTTCTCATGGTGCACCAGGTGGCTGTGGTTCTCATTGCAGTATTCTGATCAGTTGCCCTACAGTGCACCTCCAGCTCCTATCAGTGAACCGCCGCTCCTGAGTTTTCATGATGGTTATTCAAGTCGTCAGAGTTAGCAGTCCCAATAGCCGAGAGCTTGTTATATTTGTGGCGATACAAGGCATATTGCTAGATTTTTCCTCGAGCATCGAGCATCGAGCAGCTCTCAACATCAGGGTTCTCGTACCATGGTTCATGCACCGAGTGTTCCATCACTCGCTCAGCTAGATAGAGATAGAGGTAGAGGTGATAGAGGTGGAGGTAGAAGTATTATAGGTAGAGGTCAGGCCACTAGAGGTGGAGGCTAGCCATCAGGAGGCCGTCCCAGAGATGTAGTTCAGAGTGGTGGGGCCCATCCCCGATGTTATGCTCTTCCAGCCAGGACTGAAGTCGAGGCCTCCGATGCAGTTATCATAGGTACTGTTCTGGTTTGTAGTAGAGATGCTTCAGTTCTATTTGATCCAGGATCTATAGACTCCCATGTGTCATCTTATTTTGCACCATATCTGGTCATGCCTAGTGATTCCTTGAGTGCTCCTGTATATGTGTCTACACTGGTGGGTGATTCTATTGTGATAGATCGTGTCCATCATTCATGTATAGTTGTGATTGGGGGTCTTGAGACTCGAGTAGATTTGTTACTTTTGGATATGGTTGATTTTGATGTCATATTGGGGATGGACTGATTATCAGCTTACCACGCTATCTTGGACTGTTATGCCAAGACTGTGACCTTAGCCTTGCCAGGTTTACCTCGTTTAGAGTGGAGAGGGACTCCTAGTTATTCTACCAGTAGGTTTATCTCATATGTGAAGCTCGGCGTATGGTTGATAAGTGATGTTTGGCCTATTTGGCGTATATTCGTGATTCTAGTGTCGAGGTTCCTTCTATGGATTCTGTGCCTATTGTTCGTGAGTTTCTAGAGGTATTTACTTCAGAACTGCCGGGTATGCCACCCGACATGGATATTGACTTCTGCATTGATTTGGCTCCGGACACTCAGCCTATTTCTATCCCGCCATATCGTATGGCCCCGCCCAAATTGAAAGAATTGAAGGAGCAGTTGCAAGACTTGTATGATAAAGGTTTTATTAGACCTAGTGCCTTTCCTTGGGTGCGTCAGTGTTATTTGTAAAAAAAGGATGGATCGATGAGGATGTGTATAGATTATCGGTAGTTGAACAAGGTCACAATCAAGAACAAGTATCCATTGCCGAGGATTAATGATTTGTTTGATCAGCTTTAGGGTGCCAAGGTATTTTTGAAGATTGACTTGAGATCTAGCTACCATCAGTTGAGGATTAGGGCATCCGATGTCCCTAAGACAGCTTTTTGCACTCGGTACGGGCATTATGTGTTTTTGGTGATGTCATTCGGGTTGACAAATGCCCCAGCAGCTTTCATGGATTTGATGAACCGAGTGTTGAAGCGTTACTTAGATTCATTTGTGATAGTCTTCATTGATGATATTTTGATCTATTCCCGCAATCGAGAGGAACATGAGCAACATCTGAGAGTTGTTCTTCATACTTTGAGAGATAGTAAGTTGTATGCTAAGTTTTCGAAGTGTGAGTTCTGGTTGAGTTCAGTTGCATTCTTAGGTCACGTTGTATCAGCAGAGGGTATTCAGGTGTATTCGAAGAATATAGAGGCAGTCAAGAACTAGCCTAGGCCCACGTCATCTACAGAGATCCAGATGTTTTTGGGTTTGGCAGGCTATTACCGTCGGTTTATGGAATGATTTTCATCTATTGCAGCCCCGATGACCAGGTTGACCCAAAAGGGTGCCCAGTTCAGATGGTCGGACGAGTGTGAGGCGTGCTTTCAAAAGCTCAAGACAGCTTTGACTACGGCGCCAGTGTTGGTATTACCTACAGGTTCAGGGCCATATACAGTTTATTGTGATGCATCTCGTATTGGACTTGGTGTGTTGATGCAGGATGGCAAGGTCATTGCTTATGCTTCGCAACAATTATCTAGTTCATGATTTGGAGTTATCAGCCATTGTTCACGCGCTGAAGATTTGGAAGCACTATTTATATGGCGTGTCATATGAGGTGTTCACAGATCACAAAAGTCTACAGTACTGGTTCAAGCAGAAGGAGCTAAATTTGAGGCAGAGAAAGTGGTTGGAGCTGTTGAAAGACTATGATATCACCATTTTGTATCATCTGAGGAAGGCCAACGTGGTGGCCGATGCTTTGAGTAGAAAGTCAGTCAGCATGGGCAGTCTTGCGTATATTTCGGTCGGTGAGAGGCCGCTTGCTTTGGATGTTCAGGCTTTGGCCAATCAGTTCGTGAGGTTGGATGTTTCTGAGCTGAGCTGTGTGTTAGCTTGCACAATCGCTAGTTCTTCATTATTTGAGCATATCCTAGATTGGCAGTGTCGCGCCCCAAAAACCAAGGAGCACGGCCGATGCTCAATCGAGTAAACCTGACTGGGCAAGCCTGTTAGGTTTCATTCTACCCAAACTAATTCATCAATAAATAGGAGATAGACTCCATTAATTATAGTAAGTATTTTATTAACAATTTCCATTTCATTTCCATTAGCAGCTTAAAACATAATTATCAAAATATTACAAGTTTTATAAATCTTTGCCAAACATCAATATTTCTACTTTAATTCCAATACCCGACACTACCTATAACCTGTCCATGGAGCCCCTAAACACAACTGAAGAGTAATGTAATATGGAAATGCCGGTAACAAGGCTCCTGCTATACCTCAAATACAAAATACATGATGAACAAATGAAACTATGACGACCCGGCCGGTCGTCTTAAGAATTAATGCCCCGATCCCCTATTAACTTCTTCCCCTAAGTTCATTTCTACTATTTTGGTTTGTCGGGACGTTCGGTGTTGAGTTTCGGAGAGTTTTGGGACACTTAGTCCCTAAATGAGAGCTTAAGTGTTGAAAAGTGGTATGTAGTCTGAACAGTATGAAGACGACCTCGGAATGGAAATCCGATGATTTCGTTAGCTTCATTAGGTGATTTTGGGGTTGGGAGCGTGTTCGGAATGTATTTTGGAAGTCCGTAGCTCATTTAGGCTTGAAATGCCGAAGTTTGAATTTTTGAAGTTTCCGGTCCGATAGTGAGTTTTTTATCCGAAGTTCGGATTGGAATTCTGGAAGTTGCAGTAGCCCCCTCATGTCATTTGGGATGTGTGCGTAAAATTTTAGGTCATTCGAACGTGTTTTGGTTAGGTTTTTTATCGAAAGCGTATTTTGATGGAAATTGAAGTTCTTAGGCTTAAATCCTTGTTTAATTCCAGTTTTCGGCATTGTTTTTGGTGGTTTAAGGATTGGTTCAAGTTTGAATGGTGTTATGGGATATGTCTGTAGATTTGGTTGAGGTCCCGGGGGCCTCGGGTGTGTTTCGGATGCTCAACGGAGCATTTTGGAGTTGTAAATATTGCAGAAAATCCTTCAGCAGTTGTAGGTCCCAGATTCTTCTTCGCGTTCGCATAGCTTTGATTTCCTTCTTATTCGCGTTCACGGCCCATCTCATGCGTTCGCATAGTGTAATACTGGAGGGGGGGCTAGTTCCCTATACGCGTTCGCATACCCTCCCCCGCGTCGCGTAGCCTCAGCAAATTTCCCATCGCGTTCGCATAGGCTGCTTCGCATTCGCGTAGTGCAACTCCTGGGCCTTATATTTTTCCTTCATCGCGTTCGCACTCAGGTGTCGCATTCACGTAGCTTCATGTCCCCAAGCCTTCACTTTCACATTCTACCTATCACAATGGCGAAGGGTAATTTTGGCATCTTCAAGTTTTCTTCTTCGCGAACGCGAGCTCACCTCCGCGTTGGTGATGCATTAAAGTGCTGGACAGTATTTAACATTTCAAAAATGAGGGTTAGCCATTTTTATCAAAATACAAGCTTGGGAGCTAGAATTTGGGAGAAATTTTGAGGGGTTTTCGAGGGCAACAATTGGGTAACGATTCTCTACCCTCTTATGCTTAAAACCCACTAATCTAATCACAAATTCGTCCTTAATTTCGGATTTTTGAATGAAAAATGGGAAAAACTTCATAGACCAAACTATTGAGTTTTGAGTGGGTGTTTGACCTCTGATTTGGGAGATTTTTATATGGTTAGACTCGTGATAGTACGAGGGTTCTGAAAATATGAAAATTATCCAATTCCGAGATGTTGTCCTGAAGGGCATTTTGGTCATTTTACCTAATTTTGCGTCTTGTCTTTGAATTTAATAGTAGAATCAGTTGCTTGAGATGTTATTTATGATATGTAATTGAATTGAATAGATTTGGGCTATTTGGAGTTGGATACTCGTGGCAAAAGTGTGATTTCGAGTTAATTTTGGAGCCGGTTCGAGGTAAGTGGCTTGTCTAACCTTGTGTGGGGGACCTTTCCCTTAGAATTTGTTATTTGGTATTTGAGTGCCTTGTACGCGAGATGACGAGTGCGTACTTGAGCCAATTGTTGAAAATCTGGTTTTTACTTAAGATATTGAGACTGAGTTTTCCTTCATATTTACCTTATTTTACTTGCAATTATAACATGTGTTAGATTAGAAAAGTATGTTTAGTTGATTCAACTTGTCTAATTATTTAAGTTGCCTTGACTGTACTACGTGAAGCATGCTAGGCTAGTACTACCTATTTCTTGTCTTTTGTACTTCATTTCCGAATATCTTCTGGTTGTCGTTGCGCATTTACATTGGGACTACGGATGTGGGATTCCGGTAGCCCCCCCCCCCCCTCTTGTTTGTTTACTTTGGGACTACGGATTAGATTCCCGGTAGATCCCCTTGCATTTTACTTTGGGACTACGGGCTAGATTCCCGGTAGATCCCCTCCTGCACATTGATAGTTGGACTACGGGACAATATCCTGGGAGATCCTTCAGATTTATACATGTGATGGACTACGGGACGGTATCCCAGGATATCCACTGGACAGTTGAGAAAAGGACTACAGGACGGTAGCCTGGGAGATCCTCGTTGTTACAATTTGATATTGAGTTGTACATATTCCGTATTTACTCTGTTCTTTGTGTAGTTGTTATTGCCCTATTTAACCTGTCTATTCTCACTATTGTACTCATTATTACTGTCAGTTTTCATATTGTTAAATTAATATTATGTTGTTTGACCTCAGTAGGGCCCTGACCTTTCTCCTCACTACCCAACCGAGGTGAGGCTTGGCATTTACTGAGTACCGCTGTTATGTACTCATGCCCCTTCTGCGCATATTTTTCATGTGCAGATCCAGGTACCTCCACACAGGCGTACTATCCTCGAGGCAGGGAGATCTAGCGGAACTTCGAGGTACATCTGCTGCGTCCGCAGACTAGGAGTCTCTATTATGTTCCAGCTTTAGTAGTTAATCTATCCTTTTCTTTCGGTTGTTTAGACATTCTTGAGTTAGAGCAGCATATTACATTTCTATTAGCCTGTGGTTCCCGTGAGATTTCGGGTTTTAGGATGAGATTGTAGACTTCCGCGTTTTATTTTTGAGTCGTATACGCGAAGTGGCACTTATATACTGTTTCTTCTAGTTTTGCTTAGTTTAATTAAATGTTTCTGCAAGTTATATTATTTTCCACATTGTTAGAATTACCTAGTCGTAGGGACTAGGTGCCATCACGATATGTTCACAGAGGGCGAACTGGGGTCGTGACAAGTTGGTATCAAAGCTCTAGGTTTATAGGAGTCACGGAACACAGTCCGATTACTTAAAGTCTCGCTGATCGGTACGGAGACGTCTGTACTTATCTACGAGAGGCTATGTAAATGTTTAGCAAAAAATCTTCATTTCATTTGAATTCCTTGTCGTGCGATATTTTTGACACCAATTCTAAACTTCTGAATTCTATTCTCTCATAGATTGTGAGGACACGTGCTACTCGAGATGATCAGGCACCCGCGCCCCCTGCTGCAGCTGTTAGAGGTCGGGGCCGGGGTAGAGGTCGAGGACGCGCATGTGGTGTAGCCAGAGCACCTGCGCGAGCTATTGCCGAGGCACCACCAGTAGATCCAGCCGGAGCCCAGGCACCTGGCACGCCTACCACTGTCACTACACTCCAGCTCTCCAGGAGATTTGGCTCAGTTCATGAGTATGTACACCACCTTGGCTTAGGCAGGGTTGCTTCCCCTTGCTGCAGCCACATCCCAGGCCGAGGGAGGAGCACAGACTCTCGTCGTCTGCACTCCTGAGCAGCGAGTGCAGGTTGAGCGGGCTCTCGAGATTATTCCCGCACCGCCTGCAGTGCCTGTTGAGCCCGAGGACGGGTCAGCTGCTTTATAGGACGAGCAGCGGAGACTTGAGAGGTTTAAGAAGTATGATCCCCCAATATTAAGTGGATTAGCATCAGACGATGCCTTGGGATTTCTAGAGGAGTGTCACCGTATTCTTCGCACTATGGGCATAGTGGAGTCCAACGGGGTTTCTTTCACTGCTTTTCAGCTTCGGGGAGCCGCCTATGATTGGTGGCGCACTTATGAGATGGACAGTCTAGTCGAGGTTGCTTCACTGACTTGGACCCAGTTCTCGGATATGTTTATGAGAGAGTTTGTCCCCCAGTGTCTTAGGGACGCATGGAGTGTAGAGTTTGAGCATTTGCGCTAGGGTGCTATGACCGTTTTAGATTATGATATACGTTATACCAGGTTGGCCAGGCATGCACCTGCGTTGGTTGCTACAGTTTGGGAGAGAGTTCGCAGGTTCATTGAAGGTCTTATCCCACCCATCAGATCTAGCATGGCTCGAGAGTTGGAGATGGACATTCCTTATCAGCAGGTAGTGAGCATATGCTCGCCAGGGAGCGAGGGGAGAGGGAGGCCAAGAGGTCTCGAGAGTTGGGTCACTACTCTGGTGCCCGTACCCCATTAGCAGGTCATTATAGCAGAGGTTATATAGGTCGCCCCCATCCATTCAGATCTTCCAGCAGCCAGTAGTGCTTCAGCTCTGCCTATAGCTCAAGAGCCTTACTATGCACCTCCACTTTCTAGCGCACCTCCTGCGCGGGTACTTCCAGAGGTCAGTCTAGCAGATCTGGCCCTAGTCAGTCACAGCCACCGCTTCCTCCCAGAGCTTGTTTCGAGTGTGGAGATACACACCACATGGTTAGGGACTGCCCCAGAATTGGTAGGGGTGCATCTTCACAAACTGCTCAGCCAAAGCGTGCTCCTCAGAGTTCTCAGGCTATGATCACAGCTCCAGCTGCTATCCCACCTTCCCAGCTGGTTACGTGTAGAGGTCGGGGAGATAGAGGTCGCCCTCGAAAGAGGGGCCGGGCTAGATATTATGCTATTCCTGCTCGTACTGAGGCTATTGCCTCCGACTCCGTCATTACAGGTATTATACTGGTTTGTCACAGAGAGGCATCGATTCTATTTGATCCGGGCTCTACTTATTCTTTTGTGTCTTCTTACTTTGCTCTGCATTTGGGTGTGCCTCGGGATTCTTTGAGTGCCCCCGTTTATGTTTCTACTCATGTGGGGAATTCTCTTGTTGTGGACCGCGCTTATCGGTCATGTTTGGTTACTATTTGTGGTTTTGAGACCAAAGCGGATTTATTGTTACTCGGTATGGTTGATTTGACGTTATTTTGGGCATGGACTGGTTGTCACCCTATTTTGCTATTCTTGATTATCACGCCAAGACCGTGCCGCTGGCTATGCCAGGTATTCCGCGTATTGAGTGGAGTGGTACTTTAGATCATACTCCCAGTAGAGTTATCTCTTTTCTTAAAGCTCAGTGCATGGTTGAGAAGGGGTATGCCACGTATTTAGCATATGTGAGAGATGCCAGTGCTGATACCCCTTCTGTTGATTCAGTTCCAATGGTACAGGATTATCCCGATGTGTTTCTAGCTGATCATCCGGGCATGCCGCCCGATAGAGACATTGATTTTGGCTTTGATTTGTTACCGGTCACTCAGACCATTTCCATTCCTCTGTATCGTATGGCTCCTCTGGAGTTGAAGGATCAGTTACAGGAATTTCTTGGTAGGGGTTTTGTTCGACCCAGTGTTTCACCGTGGGGTACTCCTATTTTGTTCGTGAAGAAGAAGGATGGTTCTATGTGTATGTGTATTGATTATCGCCAGCTGAACAAGGTTATAGTGAAGAACTGTTATCCTTTGCCTCGTATTGATGATCTGTTTGACCAGCTTCAGGGCGCATAGGTGTTTTCTAAGATTGACTTGCGCTCAGGTTACCATCAGTTAAATATTCGGGAGCTAGATATCCCGAAGACTGCCTTCAGGACTCGGTATGGTCATTACGAGTTCCTTGTTATGTCATTTGGGTTGACCAATACCCCAGCAACTTTCATGCATTTGATGCACAGTGTGTTCAGACCATATCTTGACCCGTTCGTTATTATTTTTATTAATGATATTCTGGTATATTCCTGGAGTCGGGAAGATCATGAGCAGCACCTGAGGACCGTGCTTCAGACCTTGAGGGAGAAGAAGTTATATGCAAAGTTCTCAAAATGTGAGTTTTGGCTGAGTTCTGTGAGATTCTTAGGCCACGTGATTTCGAGTGAGGGTATTCGGGTGGATCCGAGGAATATAGAGGTTGTACAAAGTTGGCCCAGGTTGTCCTCAGCTATAGAGATTCACAGTTTCCTTAGTTTGGCGGGCTACTACCGTCGTTTCGTGGAGGGATTTTCATCGATTTTGGCCCCTATGACTAGATTGACCCAGAAGGGTGCCCCATTTCAGTGGACAGAGGAGTGTGATACGAGCTTTCAGAAGCTCAAGGCAGCTTTTACTACAACCCCAATCTTGATGTTGCCTACCGGTTCAGGGTCTTATACTGTTTATTGTGACGCCTTGAGAGTTGGCCTTGGAGCGGTGTTGATGTAGGACGGTAGGGTTATTGCCTACGCGTCCAGACAGTTGAAGATGCATGAAAAGAATTACCCTGTCCACGACCTTGAGTTAGCTGCCATTATTCATGCGTTGAAGATCTGGCGTCATTATTTGTACGGTGCGCCTTGTGAGATCTATACTGACCATTGGAGCTTCCAGCACTTGCTCAAGCAAAATGATCTAAATATGCATCAGAGGAGGTGGTTAGAGTTGCTGAAGGATTATGATATCACTATCCTGTATCACCCGGGCAAGGCCAATGTGGTGGCAGATGCCTTGAGTCGCCGGGCGGAGAGTTTGGCATATCTACCAGCTTCAGAGAGGCCTATGGCGATGGATGTTCAGGCCTTATCCAGCTAGTTTGTGAGATTGGATCTTTCGGATCCCAGTCGGGTTCTAGCTTGTGTGGTTTCCCAGTCTTCCTTATTTGATCGTATCAGGGAGCAGCAGTATGAAGACCCTCATTTGCTTATCCTTAAGGACAAGGTTCAGCGTGGAGATGCCAGAGATGTGACCATCGGAGATGACGGGGTATTGAGGATGCAGGGCTGGATTTGTATGCCCAATGTTGATGGTCTTCGAGAGTTGATTCTAGTAGAGGCCCATAGTTTGCGGTATTCCATCCATCCGAGTGCCCCAAAGATGTATTAGGACTTGAGGCAGCACTATTGGTAGAGGCGGATGAAGAAAAATATAGTTGGTTATGTGTCTAGATGCCTCAAATGTCAGCAGGTGAAGTATGAGCACTAGCGGCCGGGTGGGTTGCTTCAGCAGATAGAGATTCTGGAGTGGAAATGGGAGCGCATCACTATGGACTTTGTATATGGACTCCCACGGACCTTGAAGAAGTTTGTTGCCATTTGGGTCATTGTGAATCGGCTGACCAAGTCTACTCATTTCATTTCTGTGTGTATCACTTATTCATCGGAGCGGTTGGCGGAGATTTATATTCGGGAGATCTTCCGTCTGCATGGTATTCCAGTTTCTATCATTTCGGACAGAGGTACTCAGTTTACATCGCGGTTATAGAGAGCCGTGCAACAGGATTTAGGCACTCGGGTGGAGTTGAGCACAACATTTCACCCCCAGACGGACGGACAGTCCGAGCATACTATTCAGATTCTTGAGGATATGCTCTGTGCGTGTGTGATTGAGTTTGGAGGGTCTTGGGATCATTTCTTGCCATTGGCGGAGTTTGCTTACAACAACAGTTATCAGTCCAGCATTCAGATGGCACCGTATGAGGCATTATATGGTAGGAGGTGTAGATCTCCGGTGGGTTGGTTTGAGCCGGGTGAGGCCATGCTATTGGGCACAGAGTTGGTTTAGGATGCATTGGAGAAGGTTAAGATGATTCAGGATAGACTCCGTACAGCCCAGTCCAAACAGAAGAGTTACGCAGATAGGAAGGTTCGTGATGTTTCATATATGGTTGGTGAGCGGGTTCTGCTTTGGGTCTCGCCTATGAAAGGCATCATGAGGTTTGGGAAGAAAGGAAAGTTGAGTCTGAGGTTTATTGGCCCTTTTGAGATTTTGAGGCGAGTTGGGGAGGTTGCTTATGAGCTTGCCTTACCTCCCAGTTTGGCCGGGGTTCACCCGGTATTTCATGTTTCGATGATCTGGAGGTATCACGGTGATTCGTCACACGTGTTGGATCTCAGTTCAGTCCAGTTGGACAAGAATCTATCATATGTTGAGGAGCCAGTGGCTATATTGGAAAGGCAGATCAGAAAGTTGAGGTCGAAGAATATTGCTTCAGTAAAGGTTCAGTGGTGGGGTCAGCCGGCTGAGGAGGCGACTTGGGAGACTGAGCGGGATATGCGTAGCCAGTACCCTCATCTTTTCACTATTTCAGGTATGTGCTCTATGCTCGTTCGACGACGAACGAGTGTTTAAGTTAGTAGGATGTGACGACCCGGCCGATCATCTTACGAATTAATGCCCGATCCCCTATTAACTGCTTCTCCTAAGTTCATTTCTGCTATTTTGGTTTGCCGGGATGTTCGGTGTTGAGTTTCGGAGAGTTTTGGGATACTTAGTCCCTAAATGAGAGCTTAAGTGTTGAAAAGTGGTCTGTAGTCGGAACAAAGTGAATACGACCTCAAAATGGAAATCCGATGATTCCGTTAGCTCCGTTAGGTGATTTTAGGGTTGGGAGCGTGTTCGGAATGTATTTTGGAAGTCCGTAGCTCATTTAGGCTTGAAATGCCGAAGTTTGAATTTTTGAAGTTTCCGGTCCGATAGTGAGTTTTTGATCCGAAGGTCGGATTGGAATTCTGGAAGTTGAAGTAGCCCCGTCATGTCATTTGGGATGTGTGCGCAAAATTTCAGATCATTCGGACGTGTTTTGGTTAGGTTTTTGATCGAAAGCGTGTTTTGATGGAAATTGAAGTTCTTAGGCTCAAATCCTTGTTTAATTCGAGTTTTCGGCGTTGTTTTAGGTGGTTTAAGGATTGGTACAAGTTTGAATGGTGTTATGGGATATGTCCGTAGGTTTGGTTGAGGTCCCGAGGGCCTCGGGTATGTTTCGGATGCTTAATGGAGCATTTTGGAGTTGTAAATATTGCAGAAAATCCTTCAGCAGTTGCAGGTCCCAGATTCTTCTTCGCGTTCACGAAACTCCCACCGCGTTCGCGTAGCTTTGATTTCCTTCTTATTCGCGTTCGCAGCCCCTCTCACGCGTTCGTGTAGTGTAATCCTGGAGGGGGGGGGCAGTTCCTTATATGCGTTTGCATACCCTCCCCCGCGTTCGCGTAGCCTCAACAAATTTCCCATCGCGTTCGTGTAGGCTGCTTCACGTTCGCATAGCGCAACTCCTGGGCCTTACATTTTTCCTTCATCGCATTCGTACTCAGGTGTCACGTTCACATAGCTTCATGTCCCAGGCCTTCACGTTTGCATTCTACCCATCGCGATCGCGAAGGGTAATTTTGGCATCTTCAAGTTTTCTTCTTCGCGAACGCGAGCTCACCTCCGCGTTCGCGGTGCATTAAAGTGTTGGACAGTATTTAACATTTCAAAAACGAGGGTTAGCCATTTTTATCAAAATACAAGCTTGGGAGCTCGGATTTGGGAGCAATTTCGAGGGGGTTTTGAGGGCAACGATTGGGTAACGATTATCTACCCTCTTATGCTTAAAACCCACTAATCTAATCACGAATTCTTTCTTAATTTCGGATTTTTGAATGAAAAATGGGGAAAACTTTATAGACCAAACTATTGAGTTTTGAGTGGGTGTTTGACCTCCGATTTGGGAGATCTTTATATAGTTAGACTCGTGAGAGTACGAGGGTTCTGAAAATGTAAAAATTATCTGATTCCAAGATGTTGGCCTGAGGGGTGTTTTGATCATTTTACCTAATTTCTTGTCTTGTCTTTGAATTTAGTAGTAGAATCAGTTGCTTGAGATGTTATTTATGATATGTAATTGAATTAAATAGATTTGGCCATTTGGAGTCGGATACTCATGGCAAAAGTTTGATTTCGAGTTGATTTTGGAGTCGGTTCGAGGTAAGTGGCTTGTCTAACCTTGTGTGGGGGACCTTTCCCCTTAGAATTTGTTATTTGGTATTTGAGTGCCTTGTATGCAAGGTGGCGAGTGTGTACTTGAGCCAATTGTTGAAAATCCGATTTTTACTTAAGATATTAAGACTGAGTTTTCCTTCATATTTGCCTTATTTTACTTGCAATTATAACCTGTGTTAGATTAGAAAAGCATGTTTAGTTGATTCAACTTGCCTAATTGTTTAAGTTGCCTTGACTGTACTCGTAAAGTATGCTAGGCTAGTACTACATGTTGCTTATCTTTTGTACTTCATTTCTGAATATCTTCTGGTTGTGGTTGCGCATTTACATTGGGACTACGGATGTGTGATTCCGGTAGCTCCCCCACTTGTTTGTTTACTTTGGGACTACGGGTTAGATTCCCGGTAGATCCCCTTGCATTTTACTTTGGGACTATAGGTTAGATTCCTGGTAGATCCCCCCCTGTACATTGATAGTTGGACTACGGGACGGTATCCTGGGAGATCCTTCGGATTTATACATGTGATGGACTACGGGATGGTATCCCGGGAGATCCACTGTACAGTTGAGAAAAGAACTACAGGACGGTATCCTGGGAGATCCTCGTTGTTACCATTTGATATTGAGTTGTACATATTCCGTATTTACTCTGTTCTTTGTGTAGTTCTTATTGCCCTGTTTAACCTGTCTATTCTCACTGTTGTACTCGTTATTACTGTCAGATTTCATATTGTTAAATTCATATTATGTTGTTTGACTTCAGTAGGGCCCTGACCTTCCTCGTCACTACCCAACCGAGGTTAGGCTTGGCACTTACTGAGTACCGTTGTGGTGTACTCATGCCTCTTCTGTGCATGTTTTTCATGTGCATATCGAGGTACCTCCACACAGGCGTACTATCCTCGAGGCGGGGAGATCTAGTGGAGACTTCGAGGTATATCTGCCGCGTCCGCAGACCCGGAGTCTTTATTCTGTTCCAGCTTTAGTAGTTAATCTATCCTTTTCTTTCAGTTGTTTAGACATTCTGGAGTTAAAGCAGCATATTACATTTCTATTAGCCTGTGGTTCTCGTCAGTTTCCACGTTTTGGGATGAGATTGTAGACTTTCGCGTTTTATTTTTGAGTCGTATATGCCAAGTGGCACTTATATACCGTTTTCTTCTAGTTTTGCTTAGTTTAATTAAATGTTTCACAAGTTATATTATTTTTCGTATTGTTAGGCTTACCTAGTCGTAGGGACTAGGTGCCATCACGACATGTTCACGGAGGGAGAACTATGATATCTATTACTGATTCTGAATAGACTGATTTTAAAACGGACCAGTTTGAGATTCTGCATGTGATGGCATTTATTAATGCTGATTTAAACCCTATGAACATGATATCTAACATTGAGTGGGAATGAAGCGAGTCAGAATTATTTAAGAATCCCTATGGGCATAATTTCTATGCATTACTGATTTTAGGTCCTTATAGACATGATACCTAACATTGCATGTGAGTAGAAATGAACAGGATTTTACTTATGAACCCCTATAGGGATAATTTCTATATGTTACTAATTTTAACGCGTTACTGTATTATAACCACTTGGGCCCCAAAACATGATATCTAAGCGGTGACAAATGCGCAGAATTTTAGATGATCCTTATAGGCAAGTTATCTAGATGTGAAGTTGAACAAGAAGTCCTATAGACATGGTTTGTAAATGCAGTTTGCAGAATTAAAATACCATATACACATGGTTTTTGAATATGCAGAAATTAAAATAGTCCTAGAGGCATGGTTTCTAAATGCAGTTTGAACGTGTAGAAATTTAAAATAGTCCTATAGGCATGATTTTTACCCTTGACATGCATAAATACCCAACCCTTTTTACTAGCCAATCCCAAATGTTCATTACAAATTATTTACAAACCAGGAATAATAAATTACATCAAAATACATTAGAAAAAAACAACTAGAGGAGGCCCGATTCTTGGTTCCTCCCTGAGCTATGGAACAACTGCCTTAAGATGCCATTGCTTCAAAGCCTTCTCAAACTTGAGTGCGTCAGAGTTCCCTAAGAGCCTCAATAGAACCCCGGGCAGTGCTGACACCCAAATTATATCACCAGATTAGGGACAAGTGCAGTATGGAAATGTCATTCCTCATGTGTCCAAGTTCAGAGGGAGCTCATGGGTCCCAAGGCAAGGCTCACATGAGGGGGGCAGAACTTAAGTCTAAGAGAGAGTGGAAGTGCAGAAACTGAGTTTTAAAAGTTGAGGGAACAAAGAAAAGGGAAAAGGTGATGGGAGACAACCATTAATACTTTAAAAAGTTGATAATTTCACACCAAAGGGGCAGGGGATTGGGAATCCATTGCAAGGGCCTATATACTTAGGCGTGAGTCAATTCTGGGTATGCACATCAATAGAGGTGTTGTCATGCTTGTAAATCAACCAGAACACATAACCTATAAGGGTAACATGAAGGTTATGATCCTAGGAGGACCAAGTTTGAGTCATGTGCAGCAATATTCGATATTGCCATGCCCCAAACAAACCATAAGTGTCAAACACATTGGGGTTGGGGTTTAGGATTCATAATACATTGATTCAGAACAGGAGAGAAGAAATTACAACATGCTAAATAAAAGTACTGAAATAGATACAAGCAGTAGGCAGACAAGAATGCATGAACATTAAGTAACCATATTGTTGTTGGTGCTGAAAACTTAATTAGAACATACCATTCAAAGGAGCAAAATGCAGTAAATAAAGGTAGCAGGACTTCTAAATATAGCTTTGGCTTTCAGCCAGCTAAACATGCCACAGTACAAGTAGTAAAGCAAGAGAGCGAGTGTTTGCGTGTAAGTGTGAGTTCAGAACTAAAAGTGTTCCTGTCCTTTTTTTGTGAAAAACTTAGGGTATTTATAGTTGAAAGTAGGTAGTGAAATAAGGTAAAAATTATAGTAGTATATTAATTTAAGAACTCAGAATCAATCAATTAGAGAATCAAGTAAGTACTCCCCTAAATTAAGGGAATCAAGATCAAATGGAAAGATTCAGTACCATATAAGGCAAGAAGAAAAATTAGTGCATGATTATATAAGGAAGGAGTCAAGGTTTAGTAGGCATAGAATAGTCAATTAGGACCAAATTCAAAATAAATCCAATTAAAGAAAGGCTCGGTAGAACAAGGTACCATAGCAAATAAGGTAACGAAATCAATTAATTTAAACAGGCGAGTAGAATTCTGAGGCTTTGAAAGAAAATCTTTCAATTACCAACAATCAAGGAAAATCAGAATCAATCATGGGAAGTCATGATTCTGTATTCTCAACATATAAATAGAGGCGAATGAACAAGAGTAGCAAACAAAGTCAGCCATATAGATAAAAAAATAAGAGATGAGCAAACACAATCATTCAGAGGTGGTATAAGTAGGCTAAGATTCAACAGAACATATTCGAAGCATGGTGACCACGAGACATTAACAAGAATCAGGTAAACAGGCTAGCACACAGAACCAAGGCAAAGGAAGCCAGGCTAACACACATAACCAAAGCGAAGAAAACATGCCAACACACATAATCAAGGCAAAGAAAATCAGGCTAACACATATAACCAAAGCAAAGAAAACATGCTAACACATAGAACTAAAGTAAAGAAATCATGCTAACACACATAACCAGAGCGAAGAAAATCTTTAGATATTAGATTTTTTAGCAAAGTCAAGTTAAAAAGCAGTAGGAGCATAAAATCGGTCAAAATAAACAAGGAAAAGGTTTAATCATAAAGAAATCGGTTGAAACATGCGTAAAAGAACTCCGAGAAACCCTAGTTTTTCAAAGAAAGTAAAAACGGTTCAAAGTAAATGATCTTTTAGAAGAAGTAAGTAGATCATAGAAGAAAACATGTTTAAAGCATGAAAATAACACCGTTCTGAGAGATTCAGGAGAGAGTTAGGGTTTCAAAAGGAAACCCAAGTAAAAATTGGAAGAACTTGTTGAAACTTCACCGATCGTGACATATAAGGTGTGATTTTTCCCAAAATCACACCGGAGAACCCATAAGTAACAGAAACAGAAACCCTAGGTCCAAATCAACATGGCCCAGGATCCTTAAAGGCCTTAGAGATGATGAGCAGGGTGATGAGAGACCCATTGTAGACTTGGGGTTGAAAGGATGTGGCCGGAGATGGCCGGAGAAGGAGGTGATTGATGGAGTCTAGGGTTAGGTTTGATAGAGGAGAGAAAATGAGAGAATCTGAAGGTGGCGTCTCTAGAAAATAGCTTAGGGTTGGGGGTCGTATGAATTAAAATGGTAAGAACAAATTTTAGTCGTTGATCTTTTAGATCAACGGTCCTGATCTGATGGGGTTTTGGGTCGGGTAAATGTGTATAGGGTCTGGGTCGGGTGATTGGTTATAAGAATAAAAATTGGACTGGGAATTGGTCCGGTTTTGGCCACAATTGAAAGCCAAATTTGGCTATAACTTAAATAGCCAATTTTTCCCTACTTAATTTATAAAAATAATAAATTAATTTTTGAAAATAAATTAAAGGTACAAAAATTATTTATAACACATAATCAACTATTTAAAAATACCGAACCTAATTTTATGAATATAAACGTAATTAATCCTAAAAGAGGTTAATATTGTAATTACATATAATTTAACTTTAAAAAATACTAAATGACTTTGCAAAAATATGTAAAAATTATATTAGCCACATTTTAGTATAAATATGAAAATTCAATAATTAATCACTAAAAATGCTAATTTTGGGAATAATTATTGGGTTTTTATTGATAAAATAGGGTAATAAATTGATTTAAAAATTAAAAAAAATAGTAAAATATTTTAACATACTTATATATGCATGCAAATTCTATTTTCAAAGTATTTTGCATATTAAAAATATATAGAAAAAATCGAGTATCAACAATGAGTATGTTATGACTACAAGGTGTATTCATATGATTTGGAAACGACGAGAAGGGTCTGCTGGAGAATAGAAGAACTATTAGGTACTTGATTTTCATCTCAGTTGGAGGTATAGCCCCGAGTTATGGGCATGTGAAGAACCTTTTCATGTTGGGAGTGAAGTAAATTTTATGTTACGGTATGAGTTCAGACTCGGGAAGATTAAGTGACTGCGTAATGTTTATGATGGTGGAAGCTATACAGAAATGTTAGTTTGAGGCAAAGCATGTGGGGTTATCTCCTGCAGAGTGTTCTTAAGTTGTGTGATCCTTATGTTGTTTGTTAGGATATCTCATTTACAATTGTAATATATATGTTGCAATTTAAATTTGGGTCGCTTAAGAGAATGGGGTTCAACTATTACGAGGCTGAATGCGATATTTGCATAAGATTTAAAATGCTAGATGGTTTGTGTTTTCACGAGCTTATGAAGGATTGATTCTAATCTCACTATGGTATTATGGCAACAATAGAGTATATGCGTTACGAGTTATTGTGTGTGTTTTGATCTATGGCTTCGAGCCAAGTGGGGGAGTCTATTATTGCTTAGTTAATTGCATGGTTATGTGCTATATTGGTTCCAATTTGAGGCGTACTGGTGAATCAGTTATGGCTTACGGAGATTGAGACTGAGGATGTCTCGATTAAAGGAAAATTTTGACAAAAGTTATGTCATGCTCCATAGGTGTATGAGAATCACGGAATGTCTTGAGTTGTTGTTGGTAATGGATGCTCGATGCATAGAGCAAGAAATGGCTTGGTTGTTCTAGGATGAGGTTACACTCTGCGGTGTCAGAGTGCTATTGAGGCACGGGTGGTTCTGTTCATTTGATCAGGCTAAATGCAGTTTGAATTGAGTGAATGACTCTCGAGAATGGATGTGTTCAAGATTCTACATGTAACAATTGGGTATTTTAAAGTTGTATATGTGGTTAGAAACTGAGTTTTCATTAGAAGATGTCAAGACTTGTGGTATTTTCTATATTAATTATGGGATTTTATGTATCAGTATCAGGAAGGTAAAGGAAATAGATTTATATTCACAGGAAGTCCCTTCAGAGTAAAGCATTTTGAACGTGGTGCTCTTGGGAATATCTAAGAAAGTATGCGGCTTATGAGCCTTAGACGGTTTGGCTTTATGCTTGGGTCCCCTGTGGTAAGTCTAGGTTGAGAAATTGTGATGTTATAGTAAGAAGGATTATCAAGTTGAAGGTAAATCAGAAGGAAACTCGGATAGATGGGATAGCTTGGTAGTAGGTCGAATCGGTATGGTCAATACATGATTAGTTCTTTGGATGATTACGAGGTAATGAGTTTCTACAGGTGTTTTGTGGCAATGCTCTTGGGTTTTAGTGGCTTGCATAGCTTGGTTGAGTTAGAAGGATTCAGTCCTAACGGTTGGTATGGTGCAACTAGATTTTGGAGAGTTCTTGATGGTTTCTACCACGGTTAGAGATGTATATTTTCTACTAGCATGAGGAGCGTGGGATGTATAATGAATTTCTTCCAGATGAGATCAAATAGAAAAGTTCTTGGCTAGTTGAGTACATAGTTGCTTGTGGTTCGGAAGGGATATGAAGTTCTCATGGTTATCCTAGGATGGTACGGATTATGGGGTATGTGGTGTAGGATTGAGATTTGCAGGTGTAAGGTCATGGTTCAGATTCAAAAAGGAAGGTCACAATCCTTAGGCAGCATGGGTAGTTTAAGATAATTAGAGAAATGAGCTTCAGATGATTTGGGAAAGTGATTTTCGGATGATTAAGGAATTGGTAATGCCGATTGAGGTGATTTGATGAGGGTATATGTTCCAAGAAAAGTTAATGTAAATAAGTTGATGGTACTTTGGTAGCATTGCAGCACTTCTTGTCAGATTGGCTGCTGATATTCGAGTTTGCTTGACAACACAAAAGAATTTTAGATTATCTCTCGTGGAATGATGGAGTACTAGAGGTGTGTTATATATGCGAGCGGCGGAACTGGGATCAGATATGGTAATTTGTGTGATTTATAGACTTGGAGACTGGAAGTTCTCATATACAGGTTAACTCGTGGTTGTGGATGGAAAATGTGGGTAAGTTAGTCAGATGTTAGTGTGTGTTATGATTCAGTCATTGTGAACCTTTGGAGGATTTTTTTATCTATTGTGGGTGACTAGAGTTTATGTGTGGTTCATTTCTATTAGTAATCAGGGGAATTTATGAGTTATCTTTCCGTGTTGTGAGGCGTTAGTAGTTGTGGGTTATAGGCACATGTGGTGTGGTTCCATTAAGGTATCATAGTGGAAGCCGAGCGGTAAGAGTACCGGGTATTGCTCCACGGGTGGCATATTGGTTATGTCCTTCCGGGTATGTGTAATGTATGTCAATTGGTTCGCAGTGTTTATGATGATTGCTTTGGTTTTAGACATCATATTGCGCATGGTTTTCGATTTTGAGCATATTGACTTAATGTGTTTCATGTGGACTAGTGTTTGGATGCGATCGCGTATTGGAGAGAAGTTATGTGGATGTATGATCCTGCAGGCCAGATTTGTATATTCTATTTTTATGAAGTGTGATGCGTTCTCAACATTGTGTGTGGTGATACCGGTGAGCTTGCGGTACAGCTCTTCTTTTGAGTCATTTTCATGATTTGAGTGTGTGTGGATTTTTGCTGATTGGTGCACGAATTGCACGAGTTGTGGCTTTGGCCTGTATTGATGTGTTATGTCACCAGGGTAATTGTGTTGGAATAGACGAGATCGTTGGGGACTTTTCCAAAGGAGAAGTGGCTTCATGAATGGTTGATCTGAGGAAACAGTTATGGCTTACTGCGTGTTTCATTATCATTGGCGGTATATGAAAGTGTTGGAATGAGACTTTAGTTGACAAGAGGTTTCCTATCGATATTCGGTTGTTGTGTACAGCTGTTGTGATTAGAATTTATCGCCGCAAGTGTTTGAGTTATGTGGCATATCATGTAATTGCACTGAGGTTGCGAGTATGGGTTATTACAACTTGTTTGGGCTTAGTCAGAGTATAGATGTGAGATTTTGATCTTGTGGATGATTTCAGAAGTGGAAATGTGGTTCTAAGGTTCATGGGATAGGTTGGACTGTGAAAATTTCAATTACATTGTGTTATCGGACCTATATGAGATGGGGTGATGTGGTATCACCCTCGGGTATGTTCATGGTAAAGTTATTCAGCGATTAGTTGGCTTTTGGAACAACTCTGGGCATGTTCGAGGACGAATGTCTGTTTCAGTAGGGGAGGATGTAACGACCCGATCGGTCGCTTTGAGATTTTGCACTTTGCTCACCTGTTCTCAGGCAGGACTTTCCCCGTGTGATGTATTATGACTTATGTAAATCGTTGGTTTTAGATTTTGGGGTAATCAGAACGAATATAGAAGAACAGTTTTCACTTTGAAGCTTAAAATTTGAAAGGTTTGACCTAGCTTTGACTTGTTAGTAGATGACCTCGGATTGGAATTTTTATGATTTGATTAGCTCCGTTAGTTTATTTGGGACTTAGGAGCATGATCGGAATGCATTTTGGAAGTCCATGGAAGGTTTAGGCGTGAATTGGCGAAATTGAAATTTTGGCATTTTTTGGTTGATAGGTGAAATTTTGATATAGGGGTCGGAATGGAATTCCGGAAGTTGCAGTAGCTTCGTTGTGTCATTTGTGACGTGTGTGAAAAATTTCAGGTCATTCGGACGTGATTTGATTGGGTTTTTTTATCAAAAGTCAAATTTGGAAGTTCTTGAAATTCTTAGGCTTGAATGCGATGTGATTTTGGTGTTTTAATGTTGTTTTGAGCGTTCCGAAGATTGGAACAAGTCCGGATGATGTTATGGGATATGTTAGCATGTTTGGTTGAGATCCCCAGGGCCTCGGATGAGTTTCGGCTGGTCCATCAGACCATTTCATGTTTGGAGTTGCAGGTTTTGAGTTTCAGCTATTGCAGAAAATTCTCCTTCGCGATCGTGTAGGGCTATGATGAGGGCAGGTGAGGTTGTTCTTCGCGATCGCGTAGCATGAGTCGCGATCGCGTGAGTTGGGCGAGTGGTGCATCGCGTTCGCATGGATTTATCCGCGTTCGCGTAGGTTTACAGTTCTAAGCTTCGCGTTCGCGTAGAGTAAATTTGAGGGCCTGGTAAATTGTGCTTCACGATCGCGAAGGAAGTCCCACGATCGTGACGAAGGATTACAGGCCTGGGGCAGAATGTTTAAAAAGTGAGTTCGCGATTTTTTGTCTATTTTCTCCATTGTTGAGCCATTTTTGGAGCTTTTGAGAAAGATTGAAGAGGGAATTGAAGGGAAACACTTAGACGTAAGATTGTTTGAACTCAATACTCGATCCTATGTTGATTCTTACTTGTTTAATCATGAAAATCATGGAATCTAAGCCTAAAATTGAAGAATTAGGGCTTGATATTTAGAGACTTTAAATGAGGATTTGAGGGGTCATTTGGACTCCGATTTATGTGTAGACTCGTGTGAGGATGAGGATTCCATTTATGTGACTTTTATCGAAGCAGGGTTTGAGCAATTTCGGGATTTTCGATGTAAATTGGATATTTTCGAGTGGGCTTTGTTCCCTTAGCATATTCTATTGGTTATGTACTGATTGTGGCTAGATTTGGAGCATTCGGAGGTCGATTCGTGAGGGCAAAGGCATCGCAGCCTAGAGTTTGGACCGAATCGAGGTAAGTAATGATTGTAAATACTATCCTGAGGGTTTGAAACCCCGGATTTCACATCATTGTGTTACTTTGAGGTGACATACATGCTGGATGACGAGCATGGAGTTGTGCACCATTGGAGATTGTGACTTGGTCTGTCCCGTATGACTGTTAAGTCGCGTATTTGATTTGAAATCTTATGATATTCAATGTTCTAGAGACTTATCTTATATTTTGGGTTGTATGCCATGTTTGGGGCCTTGTGCCGACCTGCTGAGACCCTTAGGGGTACTTTTACTATTTTTCCTCACTCTATTTGTTTTGAAAGCATATCCTCAGTCATGTTTCACCTGTTTATTCTTTAAATCTGGTTTTATCGCTTTATTTCTTAAAATGTGAAAACTGTTTGGGCTGAGTTCCCTGTTTTACTGATGGTCCGAGTGATCGTGAGGTTGATGACTGAGATAGACTTAGGGTCTAATTGTGAGATTGATGATTTATATAGATCAAGAGTCCGATTGTGAGGTTAATTACTAAGAGAGGCCGAGGGGCCAGTTGTGAGGATTATATATTCATAGATCGGGCTGCACGCCACAGCGATATGATTGGATCGGACCGCACGCCGCAGTGATATAGCGCTTGGGCTGTAGGAGCCCCTCCGGAGTCTGCACACCCCCAGTGAGCGCAGTCGACTATATTTATGGATCGGGCTGCGCGCCGCAGGGGTTACTATATGGTACCTATTGAGTATAATTGCTGAGTGTGAGCGCTTATTGATAAGATTTGAGTCACGAGTGACTGAGAGGCTTTCCCGAGGGGCGATGGATATATTCATGCATATGAGTGATTGCCTTGCTTAAGGGGCCAGATTATGAACTTATTGATTTTCACTCCTCACTTTCTAGCGAATATGTTGATTTAATGACTGCTTTCACTCATCTTTATGCTGAGCCTTTTCGAACATGTTAAATAAATATTTTTAAACAACTTTCATTTAAGCTAGTGTTTATGAGATATTCAGAATTTAATCACTGATTTGGCTTTGTTATTTCCACTGAGATTTTCATGTTATGAGGTGTTTATGATTCCTGTTTTGCCCGAGGTGCTGTTTACGAACTATGTTTTGCCCGAAGGGCCGATTATGGTTTTCATCTCTTTTCTTATAAATGGTATTGAATCCCTACTGAAACTGTTGGAAGGTATTTTCAAATGATTTTTACCAAAAGCTGGATCTTAAATGAGACGATTGACTCGTATTCTGATTTAAAAGCTTGTTGTGCTTATTGAGTTTATCATAAATGTGGATTCATCATTTCCTACTGCTCAGTCTTTATTTACTCTTATTACTTACTAGGTTGGAGTACTCACATTACTCCATGCACCTCGTGTGCAGATTCAGGTATTTCAGAACCGGATAGCAGGTGTTGATTGCTCAGACGCGAAGTCATCAGAGTTAGCAAGGTGGTTGCATGACGTTCACATCACTGCTTCCTTCCTCTCATTTCCATTACTATACTTAGTACACTTTTGACTGTTTTTGTTGTATTCAGACCTTGGTAGATGCTCATGGCTAGTGACACCCTAAAGTCGGGCTAGTATGTTATTTTCGTACTGTTCATTTAGACTTATATTATGAAATATTTGTTTAATTAAAGGCTTAAAATGACTCTTAATGATTAAAGAGTTAATATGGGTGTTGTGTCGACTGGCCTTGTCTTCACGAGAGGCGCCATCACGATCGGGCCGGTTTGGGGTCGTGACAGGGAGACTTTCGCATTTGTGAAGCTCAGTGTCGCAAATGTGACTTCAGCAGGGACCTCAATTGCGAACAGTAGTTCGCATTTGCGAAGAAAGCAAGACTGGCCTACCTTCGCATTTTCAAAGCCTGGGCCGCATATGCGAACCTGGCATCGCAAATGCGATATATGCACCTGTGCAAATTAGACGGAATTTCTTTATTTTTCAAACTCTCTCAAACCCTAAGCTCTCTTGGGCAATTTTCCAAAGAAAAGTTCTTCTCCATTTCAATTGTAAGTCATTTCTAACTCATTTTCTTCAAGCTATAATATCTTTTTACATGATTTCAATTCAAAATCAAGGGTTTTCATGCGGGAATTGGGTGTTTTTGGGTAGAACTTAGGATTTTCAATTTTGGGGGATTTGGACCTTGATTTGAGGTCCGATTTCAAACAAATTATATATTTGAGTTTATGGGTGAATGGGTGACCGGGTTTTGGTTCTAACCTCAGGTTTTTACCAAGCGGGCCCGAGGTCGATTTTTGACTTTTTGGAAAAATCATTGGAAAACCTATTTTCATGCATTAGAAATGGTTTATTTAGCATTTATTAATGTTATTAAGTAAATTTTGACTAGATACAAGCAATTTGGTGGTGGAATCAAGAGGTAAAACGGTAATTGAGGCCTGATTGTGTCTGTGGTATTGAGGTAAGTGTTTGGTCTAACTTTAGCTTGAGGAAATATGAGTTATGGTCTTATTTGCTCTGTGTTAATTATTGAGTACGACGTATAAGTGTGATGATGAGTATCTATACGTCGGTGTCAAGCATGCACGTGAGTCTTATACTATGATTGTTGTGACTCTGTTATGTGTTGTCCATGCTTAATATGATGATTTCTAATGTTGAACAAGGCTCATGGAAGTATTCTTGGAAACTGAACATTTTAGAGCATTGGCTGAAGTTGAGAATTGAGTTGTGAAGTAATTGTGGAAAAGAGAAGAGGTTTATGATATTGCTTCCCTTGCTGGGATATTATTGCTTATGATATTGTTTCCCTTGCTGGGATGTTATTGCTTATGATATTGTTTCCCTTGCCGGGATATTATTGTAATATTATTGTTCCCTTGTGGGATTGTACTGTGATTTTGTTGGTTCCCTTGCCGGAATTGCTTTGTGATTGTTGCTTGGGTAAGAAAGAGCGTAATAGCACGAAGGATGATATCGTGCGTGATATTTGTGAGTGCGTGTTAATACACGAAGGATGACGCCGTGTCGATATTGTAAATGTAAAAACATGAAGGGTGATGTCGTGCCATGATATGAGTGATAATGCATGAAGGATAATGTCGTGCCATGATTATGTGAGGTAAAAGCATGAAGGGTGATGTCGTGCTGAATATATTGATTCTTATGGTGAGAACGAGAGTAAAAGCACGAAGGGTGATGCCGTGCACTTGTTGTTATTCTCCGTATTCTTGCTTATTGTTGAATTTTGGTGTTCCGTATGCTTATTTACTGATTTTTTATTTATACATGATATTCCCCCGAGCATGTTTTACCCTTCCCATCTTTAACCGTTAGTTTCTGTCATTATTATTTGTTGTACATGATATAATTGCATAGGTTTATTTGGTAGTCTTATTCTAACCTCGTCACTACTTCACCGAGGTTACTCGACACTTACCAACACATGGGATTGGTTGTGCTGATATTACACTATGTACTGTGTGCAGATTCCGGTGCTGGAGCTTTTGGACCACAATGAGATTGATACCTTCAGTCCAGCAGCTGAGGCCCGAGGTAGTCCTGCAGACGTCCGCAGGCTTTGGAGTCCCCTTCTATCTTTCCATTATGTTTTTATGTATTTCAGAGACAGAGTTGTATTTTTCATTCAGACCGCTGTTTGTAGTATTTATAGATAATCTGTGACATTGTGACACCAAATTCTGGGTAGAGTTGTATGCTGGATTCGGTACTAGTATTTGGTTAAACTATTAGTTTTCGTCTTCCACATTTCTATTTATTATAATTATTCCGTTGTTGATCACATGTTAATTCGTAAATGTTAAAAGGTTAAGGAAAAGAGGTAATGAATCTATAATACTCGGCTTGCCTAACTTTCATGAGTAGGCTCCATCATGACTCCCGAGGATGGAAAATCCAGGTCGTGATAATTAGGGGTGGTTGGATGTTTGGGTGCTGGCCTTTCTAGGGTTTCTCCATTCCCTATGGAGTCCTCTTCGGAGATATTTGGGTCTTCCCCTTTAAGCTGAGGACCGGAGTCGGAATGAGAAGCGGCTTGGTCACTCCTCGAGATTGGTGAGACACTAGGCTCAGTCCATATTTGGTCATTGATCTGGGGTACAACAACAGCACTTCGCTGGTCTCGACACTAAACTCTATCTCCCTGATTGAGTCCAGTATGAGAGAGTCTGTTTCAAGGGGACCGTAGGTTGTTCCTTCCGCTTCTGGTGGGTTTTTTCTTTTTAGGAGATCTAGGGCCTTGTTGATTTCCCTTTTGATGTTGCTGAGTGGTGGATACGTACTCTTCTCTGGTTGAGCAGAAAATGATAGTGCTTGGTGGATTTGGGGATCGATGGTCACAAAGATCGGCTCCGCTGCTGGATCCTCCGTTACCAGATCTAGGAAGAACGGTATTGACTGGAAGGCTTGGGATATTAGGTTGTTGAGCATCGTTGGGTCGATGTTTGGTTGCATGCTGCCTTTGTTCACCATTGTCTGCATAGGCATGGTCAAAAGGCAGCCAAAGCCTTGTTTAGTGCTTCCATTGTTACCCTCGCCAAATGTGCTGGATTCTGGACAATCAAGGTCACCGATTGATTTCCCAGGGTGAAATTGTAGGTTAACCCGTGTCCCTGCAGCGCTACCTCCAGCTAGGATGCTGGTAGGTGGTCCGGTGGTAGTGGTAGTAAGGTCACAAAGGAGGGCGGCATTTGTTTTTTTTTTATTTACTACTTTGGCTAATGGGGAGGATTAAGTTAAAGGGCTGACTCATAATTATGCCCTATGGTGTCAAATCTTGGTTAGTGAAATAGGCCACGGCTATTGTGTCTAGGAAGAGGGATTCAGAATTAATGTGATATCTTGTAGAATGGACGGGGAGTGTCTTTTCACCTGAATTTGAGTGTGATTTCATGCGAGGCACTTGAGTGGTATTTGTTGAGTTTTTCCCATTAGAGGCTTTCTCTGAGAGAAAGGTAGGGGACGTAAGGTGATTGGGTTGGGTTGAATCTTTGGGCCGGTAGTCTCCAACGTGA
Organism: Nicotiana glauca; assembly: GCA_026770625.1. Taxonomy (NCBI): domain Eukaryota; kingdom Viridiplantae; phylum Streptophyta; class Magnoliopsida; order Solanales; family Solanaceae; genus Nicotiana; species Nicotiana glauca. Next base: position 4,495 of record MU765459.1, on the reverse strand, counting down.
GGGCTCTAATTGGTTGAACGTTGTTATACCCCATTTTAACACGGGTCAAATTAGAGTACAACATATAGGTAAATTTGAGGTTTAATTAATTAAAGTATCGCCACCTAATTAAATTAAAGGTGAATTAGGACACCAATTTTAACTAAGTAGTGCCTAAAGTTAACTCAGTTTTATGATTTGCTTAAACTTAAAAAATCTAGGTAAGAGTTCTAATTAATCCTATGGGAAAGGTTATTAAGGCACCCTATATGATCTGCTAATTACGGTTAGCCGGCCGAACTTAGGTTATTAATTAATAGATAAAAAATAAAAAGCTATCAAAATCATATGAAAGAAAATATATCGTTTTACGAATGGCGAAAACTTGTTTTCCAATGAAAAGCTTTATGATCTTCTTTTAAATAATATTTGACTCAATTTTTTTATTAAGAGATCTGACTGTTCAGTGCTAAGGAACTTGGTTTAAGACTAATTTACAAATGATGCCTCCTAAATTTAATGTCTTGTATAAAAAGTTAGTATAGCAAATTATTTTAAAAAACTCTCGAATTTAAAATCTTTAAAGTAGAAGTTGTATCAAAATAAGTACTTTACTAATAATTAAACCGGAGATACTATATGATTTAATAAGGCATAGTTATTTAATCATATGTAAATAATAAGCTCCAAAAATCTCAAAATAGGGATAAACCTCAAAAACACATAAATAAAAAGTAAATGCAATGAAATGGCAAAAGAAATAAAAAGACGCCATTGTCATGACCCAATTTCCAAATCCGATCGTGATGGCGCCTCTCGTGAAGACAAGACCAACCCACGAAACAACGATGCCTCTTTTAACAATTATTAAACATAAATAAATGGGTAAATACAACTTAGTGACAATAATAGTCGGTATTTACAACCCAACACAAATGGACTACTTTGACTGTAGGGATTTGCTTCATCATTAGCTAAAGAAGAGAGAGAAGGGGGAAGCTTAGTCTAATTGTCCGAAGTGATTCTTTCTTGATTGGATGCCAGCTTTCTCTTAATTCCTATCGTGCACTTACATACAAATCTATAGGTAGTTCA
>MU765458.1:97522-107805 GCA_026770625.1 Nicotiana glauca | reverse complement strand
GAATTGGCTCGTGTATTCTGACCGTTTGATCAAGATTCAACGGTCTAGATTTCCTTCATCCAACGATGTCGTTTTGATTTTGCCTACAGGGTCTGGACGTGGGGGTGGGCTGTATCGTTTGGGCTGGTTATTTTAAAGGTGTTTTGGGCCAAAAATTATGTATATATATGTATATAATATTTGTATTTTCTGATTTAAAAAATTGAAATTAAAATTAAAAATGATTCTAATTAAACTCTAAAATTTATTTTACTAACCATTTTGTAGTAATTCTCAATTAAAATAATAAAAGTTAAAATGAACTATTTTTTACGATTTTTCTTCTATTTTTTTTTTCATTTTTTTTTGAAAATACGTTAATACTAAAAAAAATATAAAATTGAGAATCTTAATGCATATACATTTTTGTATTTTAATTATGAGTTTTTGTGTGATCACTTAATAAAAGATGCAACACAATTCCTAAAATTATAAAATCATTTTATTTGATATTTTTGGAATAATTTGCTTAGGGTAAAAATCACGTGCTCACACACATCCTGATTGACAACTACGTGTTAGGCAAAACTATAGGATAATCAAATCTGCCGTCCGTTTACCAATTCTGTAATAAGTTCTAAAACCAAGTCTGTCTATAGAGGTTCGTCCCAAAATCTGTTTAAGTAACAACAACCTGTTAACTGGCATTAACGTTCAATATAACATTTTTTCAATAAAAACTCCTATAAATCTGTAATGCTTTTAAAAATTCTGCAAATCTATCTGAGATAATCCCTTTAAATCTTCTGCCCAAATTCTATTCATCTTTTGAAGCTATCTTTCAGAATAGTCTTTTAACTCACTCTTGCTGTATTTTCACTTTTGAAAACCCTTCTTCTAATGCATTTTCACTCAAACAAATCTGCTGATTTTAAAGTCATTTCTGAACTTCTGTAATTTTTTCAACTCCTTGTTTTAACTCTTCTGCATTAGGCTCTTGTCTGGAATCAACAATTTTTCTGAATAACTCGTTTAAAATACTTCAATCTCTGACAATCGGATTTGAGTTGCTTAATGCAGACCTTTTATCTGATTCTATGTGTTAAACTAGTCCGTCCGCCGCTTAAGTTTTAATTTAAAGACCAAACCGGTATGTGCAAGGCATGCTAAACTATATGTTATATGACTTACGGGATTTTATGGAACCCTTGCATGTTTGTTTGTCAATCTCCTTACTTGCTATTTGTTTTGGTTGTCGAAATTAGTATTTTGTCCTTTAAACCCCATATATGCCTTACCCCTTTTCTTCCCCTTTAGGATTAGAAGTCCTAATACCCCGGGACTGATAGGTTGGGACGGGTACTAGCATGCAATAAGTAAACGAGACTAATCGCGTTTAAATACCTTAACGGGGTGGGAAGGGTAGAATATGGATATGATGACCGGTGCGCTAATATCTCGTGCGACCCCTCTTTTGAGGAGTGATTGCTGGGTATTGCATTGATGTGATCCATATTTTGTATAAACCTAGGACCCCCTTTCTTTTCCTTTTATTTGCAGTGTCTTCTTTAATTCCGTTCTTCAAATTAATTCCTTTTTTTCTAAAAACTATCTCTTTCTATCTTCTTTACCCTTTTCAAGACTTGAAACTTATTCGTGATTCTTATGTGCAAAGCTTTAATTGTTTTCTCTCACTTCCTTTTAAAGTCACAATTAAAGCATGGCCGAGAACCACACTAGTGGATATTGAGGGGTGCCTAACACCTTTCCCTCGAGATAATCTCAAGCCCTTACCCGAACTCTGGTTTTCTTTCAAAAATCTTCTTCTTTTTCTTTAAAGTGTCCTAATGCACTATAATCATTAGGTGGCGACTCTTCAAATTCCATAACCCGATTCCTCAAAAGGGAATAAGAGTTGTTTTGTCCATAATGTCGTAAACCCGATTTCTTTCTTTTAGAAGGGGGAAAAAGGGGGCGTCGACACTACGCGACTGCAAAAGTCGGTCCATACTTTCCCAGGGCGAGGCAAGATATCGGCTACTGACGGGACCTCCTCATCCTCCACCACTTCTACTCCTCAGGTGGCCAGAGCATCATTTTCCAACGCCAAAATTGTGACAGGGAGGTCAGTGCGAGAAGAATCTCCTGCCATTGTGTCAATTTGGTAAAGTAAAAAGACAATGAAAAGGAAGGATTAAAGATTTTCGTTAACTAAGGGAAAGTAAAAATTTAAAGTATTAGGAAGAAAGTATATTCGCAAAATTCTTTCAAGCAGAGGGCAAAGAAGTGTGTCAATCGAATGATGTGTTCCTTCTATTTATAAGAGACACAAATCCCCCAAGCACAAAACCCAAGAGTCACCAATCGAACCTGATAGCGCACAAAACGTTTTGATTCCCTAGGAAGGTGTGTCATAATGGAGGCATCCACGAAATAACGTTTCAATCCAAATGACGTTTTGGTTTCAAAACAGTCGTAAGGATTCGAGGAATTCGAAAGAGAGTCGTCACCTCACTTGAGACTAAGGAGCATAACCAAGGGGTAAGTAGTCAGATTTCTCTCGAATTTGTAGCAATCGTAATTCGTCTGCCTGGCCCGACAGGGGACAACCCCGATAGATAGAGGGACTAACTGTATTGTTCAAAATATGACCGCTACGGTCAAGCTGACCAACATCCCATCCAAGCAGCGAGGCAGCGAAAGACGACATGGTCTATCCCACATCCCGCACTTACGATATCCGCCGATTCAGAAGAAACAATGTTCAGGGGATGACCAAGGCAGGCATAGTGTGAAAGAGAGTCAGACCAAGTACATAGCAATGGTTTCATGATTATATATAGTGGGGAAACACCTTCGGTAAGGGAGGCGGGTTTTTCGTTTCTCTCTTGCTCCCTCTTTCTCTCCTCTGTAATCTTCATAGTGAAAAGAAGAGCGAGGCAATCTCCAAGAAAATATGTAAAATAGTCTCTTCCATTAATTAATGGGAGCAACAATGGAAAGTTTTAATAAGATTGGTTGGCTCTATCTCATCTTATGTATAATTTTTCCATTAGTTTATTGATCTGGAGTTTATTATGTTTGATTAAAATTTACCCCTTCATTCTCTTTAATTGATTTATTCAAAAAGATTTCAATATCTTTTGGGTCAAACAAGCTCCATTGAGAACACTGAAATAATGTTTTTTAACCTAGCAAATAGTGACATCTATAATGAAGTAATAAGTAGATGAAATTTTCACATCCATCGCTGATAAAATAAGTTGCCGATGAAACTTTCGGACTTGGTGTGTACAGGTAACCTCAAACTGCTCATTATTTTTGTGGTTTTACTCTCGTTTTTCATGTAAATTCCTCATGTGTTATTTAATTTTGCACTTTACTATTTGTATAAGTACCAGGTTCTTATACACATTTCTAAGCGATGCATAATTCTAACAATAGTGACATTTATGATTAAGTAATAAGTAGATGAAATTTAGCATCCATCGTCGACAAAATAATTTGCTGATGAAAATTTCAGACTTGGTGTGAAATGGCAAGGTATAAGGAAATGGTGGGGTTTTCCCGAACATGGATCAGTTTCAGTTAAACCCAGTTGTCCATTACGCGTAGTTGAAAGAACACGTGACAGATTTTTGGCTGTTTACTTTAACAAGTAGGATGTCCTGAGCCGTGGATCTTTTGGGAATAGCTTTTCTGTCCTTTTAAAGGTAGGGGTAGGGTTTGTGTATACTCTACCCTTCTTAGATACTACTTGTGGAATTGCACTGGATACGTTATTGTTATAGTTTAACAAATAGGATGCACTAGTGAATACACACCTGGGTTTTCTTTCGGATTGATTATTTTGCATTTAATATGTATATTTCTGTTGAAGTTGAAGTGTTTAATAGGAAAATTTTTTAGTTGAGGTGCCCAAACAAAAAATTATGGCAATTTTAGAGGGCTGCTTATGTATTTTGCCTTGAAAGTTTTTTCTGTCGGATAACAAAAGAGCTAACTGCACTCAATTGCGACTTTCATAGCCAATCTCTCTAAAGAAACTTTAATGTTATATCAATAAATCTCCCAGAAAATCAAGTTGTGATGACTCACTGAGGCACATGATCATTAGAAATTGGTAGTTTGCTCGGTCTTCATCGATTAAAAAATATACTCTCTCTATTTCAATTTAAATAACACATTACTTTTACTAGTCCGTTAAAAAAATAATCACATTGTATGAGGTCGAATTTGACCAATCACGTCCCTAAACCAGCACGACCAACCGTTGAACATGCGCAAGCCAAGATAGAAGCACGACTCAGGGGTATTGGGAGGAACGACTCCATAATCCCGTTGGCCCCTCTATAGCGTGTACTTAGTCTCTATTTTTTAATATTTAAAAAAGGATCCCCTACTATATAAAGGGGATCCAAGCATTGTAAAGGGGAGACATTGAACATTTTACAAACTCTCTTGTTCTCTCTCATCTCTCTAACATTCTCTTTTTCTCTCTATCTCTCTCTCATATATACTATTACTGCTAAAACCGTTTATCATTAGTATCCTAGGGTCTTATTATTTTCGATTACGATTTACCCCTTCATTTCTTTCGATTGATTTGCTCGGAAAATGTTCGATAACTTTTGAGTCAAATAATTTGGCACCGTCTGTGGGGATTTCGATAATCGAAATCATAGTTCATACCTAGGATACAAAAAACAACAATCACTGTTCTTCAGACTCCATAGAAACTAACAAATGGCAGAGAAAGAATCAAGGCTAAAGATGACAGCATATGTCGTAACCAACCTCATAGGCCCCCTCAACGAAGTCGGTAAAGAAAATGCCACAAATACAACACTCAGTAGTGTACCGGAGGGGGATATCTCACCCTCTTCACTCGAAGATCTGACGATTTTGCGTGAAAGAGGGGCCTCTACATCTGCAGCTAAGGAAACACCCTAGTAGTCAAAAAGATACTAGAGGAATGGTTGACAAACACTCTAAGTAGCATGCTCGAGAAACCACCTCAAGGAAATATCAAGGATTCGCCAACGGTAGAAATCACTGCCGCCACCGGTGAGCCCAGTGTTGTACGAACAAATAAAGCCCATACCGATACCAACGCCAGCGATGGTGCACTCGCAACCATCCTTAAGAAAATGGAAGAAGTGGAGAATGAGAATAAAGCGTTTCATGATAAAATGAAAGAGCACCAGGAAAGGGTGGACATAATTCCTGGCGCCCATAAACTACTACTGAAATGCGATGTGGGAAGGTTCGTCGAACAACCGTAAAGTGAGGAAGCTGCTCCTCACCCAATCCCAAAAACCTTCAAGATGCCACCATACTTGAAAATATATGACGGAACCATGGATCCGGAAGAACATCTGATCCATTACGTGACCGCCGTAAAAGGCAATGACCTATCAAAAGAACAAGTGTCGTCCGTGCTCCTAAAAAGGTTTGGTAAAACTTTGACAAGAGGGGCGTTAACGTGGTACTCTCTACTACCAGCTAGATCAATATCAACGTTCGAAGAAATGACAAACAAATTCGCCATCGCTCATGCAGGAGCAAAGAAGGCCGAAGCTAGGGTCAATGACATCTTTGCCACCAGACAAACAACGGGTGAATGACTTAGGGACTTCCTGGTCTGATTCAACAGGGTAATAATGGGACTACCAAACGTATCAGAAGGAATGGCAGTCGCAACTTTCCAAAATGGGCTGAACAGAGACAGATCAAAAGCAACCAAGAAGCTGCTCAGCCGACTCATGAAGTATCCCCCACCACGTGAGAAGAGATCCATAATGCCTACTGCGCCGAAGTAAGAGCAGACGAAGACAATCTTAACGGTCCAACCCAATGACTAATGTCAGTACAGTCAGAGGTAAGGAGGGATCGATGCAACGACGAGCGACGGGAACAACCCCCACGCTTCAACAGAGAAAGGCATTAGCCTTACGTCAAAACTCCCAATCCGCCTCCTCCGAGGCATCTAGATGCCGCGCAGCGACATGTCACCCCGCTTAGAAATGAAAGAGGTATGCCCCCATTATTATCTGCTCATAACTTTTGTGTCTCCCCTTTAGAAATAATGTACATTGGAGAAACTAGGTACAAAGGTGCAGTGGCCACAAAAAATGAAATCAGATCCTAGTGCAAGGAGGTCGAACGTCCTATGCGAATTCTATCAGGAAAGAGGACACAAGACCGAAGACTGCACATGTCTACGATAGGAGGTAGTCAGAATGCTAAACCAAGGATACCTGAAGGAGCTGCTTAGCAATAAAGGAAGGGTAAATTTCATTAGGGGACGCAACCAGTCCCAAGGACCACCAATATCACCTTCTCTAGAATGCACCATACAGATGATCATCGGCGGTAGCGACGACTCAGCCATCAATCATGTAAAGTTCACCACCACACACAAGTTGAAGCGCATGATCAATCACGAACATTATGATGACTTCGAAGACAGTATCACCTTCGATAAATCTGATACCGACGGTTTGTCTTTTCCTCATTACGATGCTTTAGTTATAACTCTACATATCGCTGATACTGATGTGAAAAGAATCATGCTAGACGATGGAAGCGGCGCCTGTATTATGCATCCAAGATTCCTCATGTAAATGAGGCTCGAAGATAAGATAATACTGCGTTGCATAACACTAACGAGTTTTAACAATGTAGTAGAGCAAACCTCCGGAGAGATATCATTGCCAGTCTTGGCAGGGGGAGTCACGCTGGAAACCACATTCCACGTCATGAGTTAGGAAACGGCTTACAACGCCATCATAGGGCGTCCTTGGATACACGCCATGCGAGCCATTCCCTCGAGCTTCTACCAGGTAATTAAATTTCCTACCCCATGGGGAATATTCAGTATTCGAGGTGAGCCACGTACCGCCCAAGAATGATACCGGATCGCCCAAGACTCTACGCATACCAAACAACTGAAGGGAGCAAGCGCGGAAGCATAGCAATCAGCCATGTCGGGAACTAAAATCAACCCGACGGCAGAAGTCATCATAGACCCAGATGTCGTAGAAGCTTGAAAAGCGACAGTCGAGAACCTCGATCCGGTCCAACTGGACGACACAGAAAATTTAAAGAAATCCTACATCGGGCACAACCTCTCCGACCCAAGTACCACAAATTCTGAACTAACCATGCAGATTTATTTGCCTTCTCGCATTCAGATATGCTGAAAATCCCAAAAGACGTCACCACTCATAAGATGAACGTCGACTCACTCTATTCGCCCGTACGACCGATAAGAAGGAAATTCAATCCCACAATCAACGAGGCAGTCAGTGAAGAAGTGGACAAATTACTAGCCAATGGTTCCATTAGAGAATTGAAGTACCGTCAATGGGTCTCTAATGTCGTCATGGTTAAAAAGAAAAATGGGAAATAGAGAATGTGCGTGTACTTCACTGACCTGAACAAGGCATGCCCAAAAGACTCCTTCCCATTGCCCCACATCGACCAGCTGATCAACGCAACCGCAGGGCACGAAATGCTAAGTTTCTTGGATGCCTACTCCGGCTACAACCAAATCCTGATGGCCGAAGAGGATCAAGAGAAGACAACTTTCATCATCCACCAAAGGACGTACTGCTATAAAGTGATGCCCTTCGGACTCAAAAATGCGGGAGCAACATACCAAAGGTTAGTCACCAAGATCTTCAAGGAACAGCTCGAAAAGACTATGAAGGTTTATATCGACGACATGTTGGTAAAATCTGCAAAAAAAGAGGACCATATCGATTATTTGAAAGAAGCCTTCAAGATACTAAGGCAGTACAGGATGAAGTTGAACCTAGAAAAATGCGCCTTCGACGTGGCCTCGGGAAAATTCCTAGGTTTCCTCATATCACAACAAGGTATCGAAGTCAAACCGGATCAGATCAGGGCCATAGACACGATACCTGAGGTTTTGAGCAGCAAGAAGCAAGTATAGAAATTGACGGGGCAAACAGTCGCCCTATCAAGATTCATCTCACGGTCCTCTGACCGATGCCACAAGTTCTTCAGCATACTGAGGAAAGATCATGGGTTACAATGGAACGGGGAATGTATCGAGGCCCTAAGGAAACTAAAAGCATATCTATCTTCGCCGCCATTGCTCGTCAAAGCAAACCCGGGCGAATGTTTGCTGGTGTATCTGGCAGTGTCTGAAGTTGCGGTCAACGCAATCTTAGTCCATGAAAACAAAGGTACTCAATCCCCTTATATATTATATCAGCAAAACTTTAATAGATGCTGAAACACGGTACCCACACCTCGAGAAACTGGCTCTAGCACTGGTCGTAGCTTCACGGAAGCTTAGACCTTATTTTCAATGCCATCCCATAAAGGTAATAACAACCTTCCCCCTGAGAAGCATCCTGCATAAACCCGAACTCTCGGGTAGGCTCACCAAATGGGCCATAGAGCTCAGCGATCATGACATAACCTACCACCCAAGAACCGCCATTAAGTCATAGGTACTTGCTGACTTTGTCGCTGACTTCAGTGGGGGATATTGCCAGAGGGGGAGCAAGAGGCCTTTCGCGCCTCCGCCCACACTGACCTCTGGACTCTCTACACTGACGGCGCTGCGAATGCCTCGGGATCGGGACTGGGAATTGTCCTCAAAGTCCCCACAGGTGAAATAATTCACCAGTCCATATGATCCCCCGAACTAAAAACGAGGCCGAGTATGAGGTTGTTGTTGCAGGTATGAAGTTGGCCATCAAATACGGTGCCCATCGACTCATCCTCCATTGCGACTCCCAACTCGTCGTAAATCAAGTCACCGGGACTTACCAAATCAAAGAACAAAGGCTACAAAAATAGCAATCAGATATCCATAAACTGATGCGTGAGTTCGATGAGTGTCGCTTCGAGCAAATCCCCAGGGCAGAGAATGTCAAGGCAGATGGCTTAGCTAAACTGGCCGTGGCCACCAAGAATATAAACAAAGAAAGTGTGGTCACCCTCCTCTATTCGGCCATCGACTACATCGAGGTATTCTCTTTAAATCTAACTTGGGACTGGCGCAACCAGTTGATATCCTATCTGCAGGACGGAACACTCCCGCGCGATAGGAAAGAAGCCAAGAAGCTTTGCGTACAAGCCGCCCGATACAGCCTGATAAATCATGACCTCTACAAGAGAACTTTTGGCGGTCACCTTGTTAAGTGCCCCGGGCCGCATTAAATGAGACAAGTACTAGAAGAGGTGCATGAGGGCCACTGCGACGCCCATACAGGAAATCGCGCCCTCGTCCAATGCCTCATCCGCACCGGTTATTACTGGCCTACTATGAAAAAATAGGCGACAAATTATGTCCGAAGATGCGAATAGTGCCAAAAGTACGCCCCCAAAATACACCAAGCGGAGAGTTTCTCCATTCAGTCACCTCGCCATGGCCTTTCATAAAGTGGGGAATGGATATAATCGGCCCTCTACCAGCAGGACGAAGAAAGATACGCTTTCTTTTAGTTTTGACGGACTATTTTTCCAAGTGGGTGGAAGTAGGTACATACGCACAGATACGCGAGCAAGAAGTCATCGCCTTTATATGAAAAAACATCATATGTCATTTCGTTGTCCCCAAAGAAATTAGCAGTGACAATGGCCCCCAGTTCATCTGTAGGAAAACGACTGAGTTCTTCGAGAAATGACACATCAAGCGGATACCCTCCACTCCATATCATCCCGCCGCCAATGGCCAAGCCGAATCTTCCAACAAATCGATATTGAACATATTGAAAAAGAAGCTCGAGCAAGAGAAAGGGCTATGGCTCGAGTTACTACCTGAAGTATTCTGGGCATACCGGACCACGCCCAAATCAGCACGGAAGAAACGCCGTACTCACTGGTCTACAGAACCGATGCAGTTATGCCCGTCAAAATTGGGGAACCAAGCCTGAGATATTCCCACACCAAGCGGTGCAGATAATGACGAAAGCAGATTGAAGGATCTAGACAAAGCCGAAGAATGAAGAGACATAGCCCATATAAGAATGATAGCCCGAAAATAGCAGGCAAAAAGATATTACAACAAGAAAGACAAAGTAAGATCGCTCAAAGTGGGCGACTACGTCCTCAAAGCAAAAACATTGGCACAGAAATACCTGAATCAGGGAAAATTGGGAACCAACTGGGATAGACCATACAAAATAACAGCAGCGGCGAACAAAGGAGCATTCCAATTGGAAACAATGGAGGGAAAAACACTCCAAATTAATTGGAATTCACCCACCTCAAACACTTCCACTTCTGAAAAGGCATCTTCCTAGTCGTACTCTTTTTCCCTG
>MU765458.1:52590-96411 GCA_026770625.1 Nicotiana glauca | reverse complement strand
GGGGGGGGGGGGGGGGGGGGTTAACGAGGCGGCAAAGGGGATATTCGGTGGTATCAGAGCGCAAATTCATCACATCGACCAGTCGACATTGTCCCCAGGCCAATGTAATGAAGGGACTACACTAATTATTTACCATTGTATGAACAAAATGTCTCCATTGTATGAACGGAATTTCTCCATTGTATGAAAATAATTTATCCATTGTATGAACAAAATCGCTCCATTAAACGAACATAAATCTCCACTTCACAAATGAAAGTAATCTCCATTCTATAAACAGGTCTCCACTAAGCGAACACCCCAATGGCTAAGGCCATCGACCTCGTTCGACTACGACGAATAACACTTCAATGACATTCAAAGCAATATCATAATAGCTAAGTCCATCGACCTTGTTCGACTACAACAGATAACGCTTCGACAACAGTCAAAGCAATACCCTAATGGCTAAGGCCATCAACCTCGTTCGACTACAATAGATAACACTTCGACGACAGTCGAAGGAATATCCTAATTGCTAAGGCCATCGACCTCGTTTGACTACGACGGATAACACTTTGACGACAGTCGAAGGAATATCCTAATGGCTAAGGCCATCGACCTCGTTCGACTACACCGGATAACACTTCGATGACAGTCGAAGCAACATCCTAATGGCTAAGGCCATCAACCTCGTTTGCCTATGACGGATAAAACTTTGACGACAGTCGAAGCAACATCCTAATGGCTAAGGCCATCGACCTCGTTTGACTATGACGGACAACACTTTGACGACAGTCAAAGCAATATCCTAATGGCTAGGGCCATCAACCTCGTTCAACTACGACGGATAACACTTCGACGACAGTCAAAGCAATATCCTAATGTCTAAGTCCATTGACCTCGTTCGACTACGACGGATAACACTTCGATGACAGTCGAAGCAACATCCTAATGGCTAAGGCCATCGACCTCGTTCGACTACGACAGATAACACTTCAACGACAGTCGAAGCAACATCCTAATGGCTAAGGCCATCGACCTCGTTCGACTACGACAGATAACAATTCGACGACAGTCGAAGCAATATCCTAATGGCCAAGGCCATCAACCTCGTCGACTACGACGCATACTACTTCGATGACAGTCAAAGCAATATCCTAATGGCTAAGGCCATCGACATCATTCGACTACGGCGAATAATACTTCGACGAAAGTCAAAGCAATATCCTAATGGCTAAGGTCGTCGACATTGGTTTGACCTCGCTCAAGCCACGACGATCTTTCCAACAAGCAACAAACACCACCTCTACGAAGGCTAAGTACCGAAAAAGATAGAAAAACCCAAGGAGGGAAAAACTACAAGCAGAAAAGCAACAAAAATGATGTTTATATTACAAAAAAAATATATATTTACCTTCGACCCCACGAACGGGCCCCAATACACTCCTCTAAAACAAAAAATATGTACAAATTCATGGCCGTTTGTCATCATGCCCATCATCCTTTGGGCGATAAACATCATTGTAACAGGAATCTGAGTCAAGCCGATCGACGTCCTCAAAAGTGAAACCTTCCCCATTAGGGGAGTCGGGATAGTACCCGCACGCTTCGCGGGCAGTGCGAGATTCGTGCCGTCGTGCCTGAACTTTCTCCCCCGTTACCCGGCCCTCGGAGTGAAGCTCTCTATACACGTCAAGTTTTGCCTCCGCAAAAATCCAAATCTCATATGTGCTACGGCGCGTACTCCGACCAGACGTGGGACGAGATGAGGAGGGCTGAGAAGCTCGAGCCACGTCCTCCGACCTTGGGGGAGCGACCTGCCTAAGAACATTGATTTCCGCCATCTTGGCTTCAAGCTCAGCGGTCAATTCCTACTCTCCGTTGGAGGTCGACATTCTCTGCCGCCTCCACCCCCCGACCGAGCTTGAGCTTATCATCTTTCGCCTTGAGGAGCGTTTCCAATTCGTTGTTACGTGCCACAACTCTCACTAGCTCGCTATCCGTCTTCTCCGGATCAGCCCCCCTACGCTCTAACTAGGCCTCCCTCTGCTCAAGCCCCTCGGGAAACACCCGAAACTCGGGGTCCTACTGGAAAAGATCCACCGCTGCTCGATTCATTAAGCGGTACCTTCAATACTTTTTCACCATCTTGTCAAAGATGGCCGCCTTTTTCTACTCGCGACGTCCCCTCTCCACCTCCAAAATGAGGGTCTGAAACGAAAAGCAGAAGTAAGCATTCCTCAGGTCAACCTTACAATACGCAAAAGAGAGAAGAGTGAGGGCTACTTGTAAAGCCATGGCGGCGACCCTTTGTGATAAATCCTCTCACGTAACCCGCACTGAACAATTGTAAAATATGATGGATAGAGACCTCACATCCGACCAGCTCTGCGTACTTGGTCAGTAACCGAAGTACTTTTAGGGTATATGGCATAAGTTGAGCCGGGCACACGTTATAAAAGTGGCAGAGCTCCTCTGCCAAAGGGAAAATAGGGAGGCCGTAGCCAATTAAGAAGGGATATTCATAAAAGGTGCAGTATCACAGCCTATGGACATTCTCCCCTAGCTAGAAATATCTCCACATGAGCGCGTATGTCGTACCTCACACGGATATCATCTAAATGATTTTGTAGCAACACAGAAAGTTTCGTAGGTGGAACGGGAGAGTATTATTAAAATCACTCCGAGATAAGAAACGTTTCGGTAGCAACGCTTCCACTGTAAGAGGGCTAATGTCCTCTTCTTCCTCCCTCTCGCCACCACCGGAAGGAGGCGGCATGTTCGATGGAGCAACTTCCGGGACCCTCTCATCATCTCGCCGAGATTTAGGCATGATTCTATTCAAGAGAAAACTGCAGGAGGCACAACGGAGAAGAAGGTAGTTTCCGACCAAAGGAAAGGTACCGAAATATGAAAACTGGTGTTGAAGGGTTGGAATGTTCTTACAAATGGTCAAAGTTTGCATAAGGTTAAACTTTTCCCCTATTTATAGGGTTGGGTAGCGCCAGAATCGAAGAGACGTATTTCGAATCTGAAAGGGAAACCAAGCGCCAGAGCACCTGTTTCATTGCCTCGAGAATACGCGCAATGATGACGCATTCGAGTACTGACGTCGCACAAAGGAAAGGTATTTCGTCTCGGCGCTTTGACAGTAACGATTGTTGTCTCCTACATGTCACATCACTGCCTTTGGACAAAGTCAAACTCTCCCTGAACGAGGGAACTGATTCCGTCCATGGAGGACACACCTCGCTGCGACCCCGACGAACGGAGGCACTAACTATATGGGGTCGAATTTGACCAACCACGTCCCTAAACCTGCACGACCAACCGCTGAACATGCGCAAGCCAAGATAGAAGCACGACTCAGGGGTAGTGGGAGGAACGACTCCATAATCCCGTCGAGCCCTCTATAGCCTGTACTTAGTCTCTATTCTTTAATATTTAAAGAAGGATCCCGTACTATATAAAGAGGATCCAAGTATTGTAAAGGGGAGACATTGAACATTTTACAAACTCCCTTGTTCTCTCTCATCTCTCTAACATTCTCTCTTTCTCTCTACCTCTCTCTCTCATATATACTATTACTGCTAAAACAGTTTACCAATAGTATCCTAGGGTCTTATTATTTTCGAATACGATTTACCCTTTCATTTCTTTCGATTGATTTGCTCCGAAAGTGTTCGATAACTTTTGAGTCAAACACACATATTTCTACATTTAGAAGCAATTTAACTTAAACTTTTCATTTTACCAACTTTATCGGTCGGTACATCAAAACAGTTGATCTTATAATGCAACTTCACGTTTTAGTAGAGTTAAATGTCATGGCCCAACATTAAGTTGGAAGTCATAATTTATAACAACCACGAGTGGACCACTTTACCAGCTTCAAAGGTCCAAATACTGTTAGTTGGTCACCCTGACAATTCATTTTATTCTCCCCGTAGTCTTTTATTTCAGGCTACAATATTAAAGAAATTCCAACATTAATTTAGTTTTAGTAAATAATCGCAATATACGTAGTAATAGATCTGTAGGCTTGGCCTTGTTGCTTCATCTCTTTATTAAAATTCTCTTTCCTACGCCAGTCCAAACCAAGGTAAGAAGATAATATTGGTCCACTCATTTGTTCATATTTAATTAAAGGGTTTTAGTTAATATAATACTACATAAATTAATAGTGTAAATATACTTTATCCTATCAATAAATTCTAACTTATAATATCTAGGTTGGACAATTTTTATTATGTTACAATTAATTCTTATTATAGAGATTTTACTTGTAATTATTTTCTATCTTACATGATTATGTGACCACAAAAAAAAATTGAGTGAAGTTTTTGGTTAAAAAACAGTTTAGTAATTTTCGTGATACTTAAAGTAATGTTAAGTGGCATTCTTTGTTACCAAATGACTTTGGCGATAAACGAAATTTTAACAAACATGAAATCTTTTTAGGTTGATTTTTGTCCTTTGGTACATTTAATTTGAAGCATATGTTTTTGAGCAAACCTAATTACAGTTGCATTTTCAGGGATAAGACTTGCTTTAAGTGTCTAGTACTCTTCTTCTGGCAATGTCACACAACCTTTCACAAATCGCAATAAATGAACGAAAAGAACTCCAAGAGAGGATGTATTCACTGTATCATGTTATCAATTTAAAGATACCTCAGCTCCTCCTTGGAAGAAAACATGGGCAATTTATGGACAAACGTTCTACGGACCAATTAGGCGGTTCTTTAATTAGTGATGGAGATTTGGCCGCAACTACAACTAGGCTACTTCAATATGCATCGTCACTTTGCATTACGGATGCTTTCTTGTATCATAAAGCTGACCATTATTATCAAGTTCCTTACCCTGTGAAGTTTCATGTATATCCTTTGGGTACGTCATCATCGTGTCCAAAAGCTAGCGCATGTTCCATGTAAACTTATGGTGTCCTATGTAGCACTTCACTTTTCTCTCACTTTACGATGTGGGATTTGTTAGAAAAATAATAAACAAAAATAGTTTTGAGGCGTGAAAATCGACTGTTCTTAAAGAGTTATCGCCCGTATACTAATTTAGGAAAAATACAAAACGATTCTCTTCAGGATACAACAAAGCCTACAATAACACTTGTGATTTTCTATGTCAATTCATTCGGATTCTTGTGTATTTATAGGCAACCAACAGACCTTTACAGAAAAGATATCTTGTTTAAAAAACAAACATATTTGTTTGGACCCTTTCATAATAAAATAATTAACTTTATGATCCAATTCGACCCGCGCCCAAGCCCCAAGTCCAAGTCCAAGTCTTTGATTATATAATATATAAATATATTGTGTACTTAATTGCACACACTTAAAAGTATGTATCCTAAATCAAAGAAATAAAAGATACAAGTGCTTAAAAAGCTCCAAAAGGAACTTCTTTCTTCCGAATGTGGGAAGAATCCCACTTCTAACTTTTAATCACAAACTAACTTACAGAATTTGCCTGAACTGTCAGTCATATTACAATGCACCCATTTAGAATCTTGCCAACCTACCAGCCAGTCTTCTCTTTTACCCACCCTCCATCAAGGGCGTCACACGCACCTCCATTAGGGACTAAACATCCATGTGAGGTTTTCCCCACCGTTATATTACGTGGGAATCCGACTCTGATACTACATTGGTCACAACCCAAGTTTGTGGCACATATTATTGGCTTTACCCAACAGACTTCATAGATGTATCTTTCGCAGGCAGGTTGCACTCTAGGCAGCTGGGAAAGCTCGCTAGACCAACAGCCAGATCAAGAATGAATGTATAATGATGGGGTGGTACACATTTATCATTCTTAATAGCACATATACCATGTGAACTTATGTTATATCTTATATAACCTTCATCTCTCCCTTTTCGATGTACGATTCACCTAAGTTGTCATATACACTTATTGTCAAAAGTTTATCAGCCTAGAAGTCATCCAGTCATTCTCTTTGACTCGCCCTTATTAGCCCATCATTTGCCATGAGCATGACATAGTGTAACTATTTCTCCAAACTACACACGCAAGTATAGATGGTTAACAAGCAGTACAATGATTTTTCGTGGGATGTCGAACCCATTGAAACTTGACATTGACTACTTTCCAATTCAACTAAATTATTTATCTATTCGAGATCACCAAATTGAATTATTACTCAAAGTTGCAGTAATTAAGTAAATAAATAAAAATAAGCCAAGGAAAAATTGTTGCTTATGAGTTTCAATTCAATAAAGATAAATATTCTAGGACTTGGTTGGTTCACCAATCCTATTGAGTTCTTATTATTCCTCATTAAACCGAATTATTAATGATTCTAGAATGACTCGTAGAATTCTTCAAAATTATTACTCGCCTACTAAGAATATATTAACATATATATATTCTGATCCTAACTGTATGGGTCCGAATTTGATCGACCACGACATGCGGCCAATGCGACAAATGAACGAGCATCCACGAGCCTATGCCTAGAGGAATACGACTGTGATAAAAGGAAGGATATCACAGCATCGACGACAGAATCAGTACATTAGGAGACAGGGAATATTCTTTGGATACTTTTAAGCTATCGTTTCTGCGATTGGGGGAAATTTCTCAGTATATAAGAGGGGTGAAAGCCATGTAAAAGGGACACATTTTTTGTAAAAGTCATTAACCTTGAAACGAAAGCATTTTATTCTCTCTATTATCACCATATCACTATTGTTATCATCCTAGAGTTTATTATATTCGGTTACGATGTACCTCTTCATCTTGGATTGATTTGTTCAAAAGGTTTTAAATCTTTTGAGTCAAACAATTTGGCGCCGTCGGTGGGAATTTCCATAGTTGAAATCATAGTTCTCATCTAGGTTCTTGAAAGAGATGATTACTGTTCTTCAAAACCCATAAAAACTAACAATAGCGGAGAAAGAAGCGAGGCTGAAGATGATAGCGGACGTCTCAAACAATCTTCTGAACTCCCTCAATGAAGCCAAAAGAGAGGATACCGAGAACACAACACTAGGGGATACACTGGAGGAAGAGATCTTACCTTTTCCACACGGGGATCTAACGGTCTCGCGTGAAAGGGGAGTTTCCACGTCTAGGGCGAGAGAAACACTACCAACAGTCAAAAAGCTGCTAGAGAAATGGTTGACAAGTGATTTGAACAACATGCTCAAAAAATCCTCTCAAGGAAATGTCGAAGACTCACCGACTGTAGAAATCGCAGCTACCACCAACGAGATAAGTATCACGCAAATGGGCAACACCAGCACTGTCACTAGTGCAGTTGACGATGCGCTCATGGCCATCCTAAAGAAAATGGAAGAGATGGAAAATGAGAACAAAACACTCCGTGATCAAATTAAGGAGCATCAGGAAAGGGTAGACAAAATATCTGGTGCCCCCAAGCTACTACCAAAATGCAATATGGGCCGATTCGTCGAACAGCCATACAGCGATAGAGCTGCTCCTCACCCCATTCCAAAAACCTTCAAGATGCTGCCATACTTGAAAATATATGACGGAACTCCAGACCCAGAGGATCATCTAATCTATTATGTCACTGCATTAAAAGGCAATGATCTATCGAAAGAACAAGTACCTTCTGTGCTTCTAAAAATGTTTGGCGAGACTTTGATGGAAGCTGAATTGACATGGTATTCCCAGATACCAGCACGATCAATATCGACATTTGAGGAAATGGCGGATAAATTTACTACCGCCCATGCAGGAACAAAGAAGGCTGAAGCTAGGGTCAACGATATTTTCGCCATCAGGCAAACGGTGGGTTAGGGACTTCGGGAATTCTTAGCCCGATTCAATAGAGCAAGGATGAGTCTGCCAAACGTATCAGAAGGGATGGTGGTAGCAGCCTTTCAAAATGGGCTCAACAAAAACAGATCCAAGGCAACCAGAAAACTGCTCAGCAAACTTATGAAGTACCCCCCACAACGTGAGAGGAGATTCACAATGCCTAATGTGTCGAGGTAAGGGCAGATGAGGACAATCTAAATGGCCCGATTCAGCGATTAACATCAGTTCAGACCGAGGCAATGAGAGATCAATGTAACGAGGGCCGAAAGGATCAACTCTTGCATTTCAATCGAGAAAGGAATTAGCCCTATGTCAGAGCAGCTAACTCATCCCCTCCAAGACATACGGACGTCGTGCTATGACACACCGCACCCCTTCGAAGCAAAAGAGGTATGCCTCCACTATTATCTGCTCATAACTTTTGTGTTTACCCTTTAGAGATGGTGTATGCATTGGAAAAGCTGGGCACGAAGGTGCAATAGCCGCAAAAAATAAAATTGTACCCAAGCGCCAGAAGTTCAAACATCCTCTGCGAATTCCATCAGGAAAGAGGACATAAGACCAAAGAGTGCATAGGTCTGCGGCAGGAAGTAGTTAGGATGCTTAACCAGGGGTACCTGAAAGAACTGCTCAGCGATAAAGGAAGGGCCAACTTCGCCAGAGGACGTGAACCATCTCAAGGACCTCTAAAACCACTGTCGCCAGCACGCACCATACAGATGATCATCGGCAATGGTGATGATGCAGTAATCAACCATGTGAAGTTCACCACTACACATAAGCTCAAACGGACGGTCGCCTACGAACGGTATGACGACCTCGAAGACAGTATCATCTTCGATAAGTCGGATGCTGATGGTTTGTCTTTCTCTCACTATGATGCTTTGGTTATAACTTTACGCATCACCGATACAGATATAAAAAGAATCATGGTAGATGACGGAAGCGGCACGTGTATTGTTCACTCGAGAGTCCTCATGCAAATGAGGCCCGAGGATAAAATAGTACCGCATTACATAACACTAACGGGTTTTAACAATGCAATGAAACAGACATCTGGAGAAATAGTGCTGCCTGTCCTAGCAGGGGGAGTCACGCTGGAAACAATATTCAGAGTCATAAACCTGGAAATGACCTATAACGCCGCCATAAGAAGCTCATGGATACATGCCATGCGAGTCATCCCCTCAATCTTCTATCAAGTGATTAAATTTCCCACTCCGTGAGGAATATTCAGCATTCGAGGCGAGCCACGCATCGCCCAAGAATGCTATCGAATTGTCCAAGACCGCACGTATACCAAACAACTGAAGGGTGCAAGTGCGGACGTATAGCAATCAACCATGTCAGGAACTAAGCCCGACCCACCAACAGAGGCCATTGAAGACCTAGACATCGTAGAAGCCTCCAAGCCAACTGCAGAGGATCTTGACCCAGTCTAGTTGGACGATGCCGACAACACAAAAAGAGCTTGCATAGGGGATAACCTCTCAGAGCCAGGTAAGTATCGTGAATTTTTAACTAACAATGCCGATTTTTTTGCCTTCTCCCATTCAGATATACCTGGAATCCCCCAATGGACATCGCCACTCACAGACTAAATGTTGACCCACTCTATCCGCCGGTACGACAAATGAGGGGAAATTTCAACGCTGCAATCAATGAGGCAATCAGTGAAGAGGTGGATAAATTACTCACTAACGGTTCCATTAGGGAATCAAAGTATCCCCAATGGGTCTCCAACGCAGTTATGGTAAAAAAAAAAAGAACGGGGAGTGGCGAATGTGCGTAGACTTCACCGACCTAAACAAAGCATGCCCAAAGGATTCTTTCCCGTTGCCCCATATCAAACAACTGATCGATGCAACAATAGTGCATGAATTGCTGAACTTCTTGGACGCATACTCCGGTTATAATCAAATTCTGATGGCTGAAAAAGATCAAGAAAATTCGACCTTCATCACTCACCAAGGAACGTATTGCTATAAAGTGATGCCGTTCGGACTCAAGAATGCAGGGGCCACTTACTAGAGGCTAGTCGCAAAGATGTTCAAAGAGCGGCTTGGCAAAAATACGAAAGTCTATATCGATGACATACTGGTAAAGTCAACGAAGAAAGAGGATCACATTAGCCATCTGACAGAGGCCTTCGAGATATTAAGACAGTACGGGATGAAGCTAAATCTCGAGAACTGCACCTTCGGCATAACCTCATAAAATTCCTCGGCTTCCTCTGGTCACAACGGGGAATTGAAGTCAAATCGGATCAGATCAAAGCCATTGACACAATACCAGAGGTACTGACCAGCAAGAAACAGGTACAGAAGCTAAAAGGCAAAATAGTCGCCTTGTCGAGGTTCATTTCACGATCCTCAGACAGATGCCACAAGTTCTTTAATGTATTGAGAAAAGATAAAGGGTTGCAGTAGAACGAGGAATGCATCGATGCCTTGAGGAAACTAAAAGCGTGTTTGTCCTCACCGCCACTGCTCGTCAAAACAGACCTGGCTGAGTGTCTGGTTATGTATTAGGTAGTGTTTGAAGTTGCAATTAGCGCAGTCCTGGTCCGCAAAAATTAAGGTACGCAATCTTCGATTTACTATATCAGCAAAACCTTAATAGATGCTGAGATAGGGTACCCTCTCCTTGAAAATCTAGCTCTAGCACTGGTTGTGGCTTCACGCAAGCTTAGACCATATTTTCAATGCCACCCCATAAAGGTAGTAACAACCTTCCCCCTAAGAGGTATACTGCATAAACCCAAGCTCTCAAGCAGACTCGCCAAATGGGCCATAGAATTAAGCGAGCATGACATAACATACCAACCACGAACCACCATTAGGTCACAAGTGCTCGCCGACTTCGTCGTCGAAATATTGCCCGAGGCGGAACAAGAAGCTCTTCGCACTTCCACACATACCGATCTCTAGATCCTCTACACTAATGGCGCCTCGAATGCCTCGGGATCAGGACTGAGACTCATCCTCAAAGTCCCTACAGGCAAAGTAATTCACCAATCCATACGATGCCCCGAAATGACTAACAACAAGGCCGAGTATGAAGCTATGATTGCAGGTTTGAAGTTAGCCCTCAAATACGGCACCCGACGACTCATCCTCCACTTCGACTCTCGACTCATTGTAAATCATGTTACAGGGACTTTCCAAATCAAAGAGCAGAGACTACAAAGGTATCAGTCGAAAATCCACAAACTAATGCCGGAGTTCGACAAATGTTGCCTCGATCAAATTCCTAGGGCACATAACATTGAAGCGGATGGCCTCACCAAATTAGCTGCGGCTACCAAGAATATTAGCAAAGAGAATGTGGTCACCCTTCTCTACTCAGCCATAGACCACGTCGAGGTACTTTCTATGAACCTAACTTGGGACTGGCGTTACCTCTTTGTAGCCTATTTACAGGATGGAACACTCCTACAAGACAAAAAAGAAGCCAAAAAACTCTGGATGCAGGTAGCCCGATACAGCCTAGTAAATCATAACTTCTACAAGATAACATTCGGTTTGCCCTAGCCAAATGTCTTGGATCACACCAAACAAGGCAAGTACTAGAATAAGTACACGAAGGTCATTGCGGCGACCACACGGGAAATCGCGCCCTAGTCCAATGCCTCGTTAGCGTCGGTTATTATTGGCCTACCATGAAAAAAGAAGTCGCGGATTATGTTCGAAGTTGAAAACAATTCGAAAAGTACACCACTATGATACATCAAGCAGGAGAATTCCTCCATTCCGCCACTTCGCCATGGCCTTTCATAAAATGGAGGATGGACATAGTCGGCCCTCTGCTAGCAGCGCGAACGTACATTTTCTTTTAGTTTTAACTGACTACTTCTCTAAATGGTTGGAAATAGGAACGCTCAGATACGCGAACAGGAAGTCATCGCCTTTATATGAAAAAATATTATATGCCGTTTTGGCATCCCCAAGGAAATCAACTGCGAAAACGGACCCCAGTTCGTCGGAAAAAGGACAACTAGGTTCTTTGAAAAATGGCACATCAAACAGATACTCTCCACACTGTATCATCCTACTACCAACGGCCAAGCCGAGTCCTCCAACGAAGTGATACTGAACATATTGAAAAAGAAGCTCAAGGAAGCTAAAGGGCTATAGCCCGAACTACTACCTAAAGTATTATGGGTATACCGCACTACGCCGAAATCCAGCACGGGAGAAACGCCATACTCACTAGTCTACAGGATCGACGCAAGCATACCTCTCGAAGTCAGAGAACCCAGCCTGAGATACTCCAACATGAGCGGGGAAGATAACAACGAAAGTAGGATACAAGACTTAGATAAAGCCGAAGAACGAAGAGACATGGCCCACGTAAGAATGGTAGCCTAGAAGCAGCAAACAAAAAGATACTATAACAAGAAAGCAAAGGTACGATTACTCAAAGTTGGCGACTACGTCCTCAAGGCAAAAACATGGGCATCAAAGGATCCAAATGAAGGGAAATTAGGAACAAACTGGGACGGGTCGTACAAAATCATAGCAGTAACAATCAAAGGGGCATTCCAACTAGAGACGATGTAGGGGAAACTACTCCAAAACAACTGGAACGTCGCCTACCTCAAGCACTTTCACTTCTGAGAGGCATCACCTAAGTTGTACTCTTTTTCCCTCATATGGGTTTTGTCCCAATCGGGTTTTCCCGGGGAGGTTTTTAACGAGGCGACGAAGGGGATGACCTATGGATCGAAATACTGTTCATCACTTCAGCCCGTCGATACAATCTCCAGGCCGAAGTAATGAAGGGAGTACATAGATAATCTAATCTCCATTGTACGAACATAATTCGATCTCAATTATATGAACAGAATTTAATCTCCATTGTATGAACGGAATTTGATCTCCATTGTATGAACGGAATCTAATCTCCATTGTATGAACAGAATCTAATCTCCATTTTGTGTAAGAAACATAAATCTCCAAGTTCGACCTCATTCGAACCACGACGGGATAGTACTTTGATGACAGCCGAAGCAACATCCCAATGGCCAAGGCCATTAACAATATTAGTTCGACCTTGTTCGAGCAACGATGGGATACTACTTCGATGACAGCCGAAGCAATATCCCAATGGCCAAGGCCATCGACAATATTAGTTTGACCTCATTCGAGAAACGACGGGATACTACTTCGATTACAGCTGAAGCAACATCCCAATAGCCAAGGCCATCAACAATATTAGTTCGATCTTGTTCGAGCAACAATGGGATACTACTTCGACGACTGCCGAAACAACATCCCAATGTCCAAGGCCATTAACAATATTAGTTCGGTCTCGTTCGAACCACGACGGGATACTTCTTTGACGACAGCCAAAGTAACATCCCAATGGCCAAGGCCATCGACAATATTAGTTCGACCTCGTTCAAACCACGACGGGATATTACTTCGACGGTAGCCGAAGAAACATCCCAATGGCCAAGGCCATTGACAATATTAGTTCGACCTCATTCGAACCATGATAAGATGCTAGTTTGATGACAGCCAAAGCAACATCCCAATGGCTAACGCCATCGACAATATTAGTTCGACCTCGTTCGAACCACGATGGGATATTACTTCGACGATACCCGAAGCAATATTCGAATGGCCAAGGCCATTGACAATATTAGTTCGACCTCGTTCGAACCACGACGAGATACTACTTAGACGACAGCTGAAGCAACATCTCAATGGCCAAGTCCATCGACAATATTAGTTCGACCTCGTTCGAACCACGACATGATACTACTTTGATGACAGTCGAAGAAACATCCCAATAGCCAAGCCCATCGACAATATTAGTTCGACCTCGTTTGAACCACGACGGGATATTACTTTGACTACAGTCGAAGCAACATTCCAATGTCCAAGGCCATCGACAATATTAGTTCGACCTCATTCACACCACGACCGGATACTACTTCGATGACAGCCAAAGTAACATCCCAATAGCCAAAGCCATCGATAATATTAGTTCGACCTCGTTCAAGCCATGATGGGATAATACTTCGACGATAGCCGAAGCAACATCCCAATTGCCAAGGTCATCAACAATATTAGTTCGATCTCATTCGAACCACGACGGGATACAACTTCGACGACAGTCAAAGCAACATCCTAACTGCCAAGGCCACTGACAAATATATTTGTTCGACCGCGGTCGAACCACGGTGGGATTCTACTTCGATGGTAATCAAAGCAATATCCCAATAGACAAGCATGAATGTCATGCAGTAAACACAAGAAGAAACGACGAACAGACAAACCGACAAAAGGAGAGTTTATATTACAACAAAATATCATTTACATTTGCCCCTATGAACAGGCTCTAGTACGGCCCGTGACAAAAATTACTAAGAAAAAAGTGGTGCGAATTAAAACTACGCATTATCCTCGGTGCGGTAAGCATCATTATACCACGAATCCTAAGCAATGTGATTCGCGTCATCAGAATCGATACCTTCCCTGTCAGGAGTGAGGGGATCATATCCACATGACTCACGGGCTGCACGTGCTTCGGTATGCTTCGCCTAAACCTTCGCCTCCGTCACCCTGTCCTCTGTACGAAAAGCCTTATACAATCTAGTCGAGCCACTGCATGGACCCACAGCTCGTAAGAGCAACAAGGCGAGCCCTGACCGGCTGAGGGCCAAGACATTGAGGGCTAAGAACGTTGCCTCCTCCGCCCTCAATGAAGCCATTTTCCCTTGCAATGCAGCCAACTCCGCCTCTAACTCCCAGACACGCCCTTCAAACCCTGTGATTCGACGACTAGAGGCTTCCCTCTCCCCCGTAATT
The DNA here is from genome assembly GCA_026770625.1 of Nicotiana glauca. Lineage (NCBI taxonomy): Eukaryota > Viridiplantae > Streptophyta > Magnoliopsida > Solanales > Solanaceae > Nicotiana > Nicotiana glauca. The sequence continues at coordinate 81,785 of MU765458.1, read as the reverse complement.
TTTGACCTGGATATATGGAGGGCATCCTCCAAAGAGACCGTCTCAGAAATAGCTGTTGCCAACTTGTCAGCGCTAGCATTCGGCTCGCCCTTGAGCCTGTCGACCTCCACTGCCTTAGCATCTAACTCAACGGTCAAACTAGCCACCTTCAGCTATAAGTCGGCATTCTCAGCCATTACCCCCTCGATCAACTCAAGTTCATCTTCCTTTGCCTTAAGAAGGGGCTCCAATTCGTTATTACGGGCGATAGCCCTCACAAGCTCCTCGTGCTTCTCTTTCAGCTCCTCTACCCTACGCTCCAATTGGTCCTCCCGCTGCTTAAGTCCCTTGTGGAACACCTGGAACTCGGGGTCTTGATGATAGATATCGAACATCGCCCGGTGTTTAGAGTGGTACTAATGATATTTTGACGACATCTTCTTATAGAGGCCCGTTGTCCTCCGTTAACGGTGCTCTCTCTCCACCTCCAAGATGAGGGTCTAACAAAATAGAGTCAAAGTAGAAAAAATATATACAATACAGATTGCCAAACCAACCTCACAACAGAAGGAGAAGAAAAAGAGACCCACCCGCAGGGCCATACCGGCGACCTTCTGAGATAACTCCATGTCTCTCATCATCCCAAGCGTCTCGCTTTCAGGAGCGGCACATAAAGGCGCAAGGGCCGACACAACCTGCTCGCAGTTCAGAAGCAAGTTGTAACTCCCCGAAATTATCACATGACGGTCGGACACGTCCATCCTCACCTCCACATAGGTATGGTGACCTAAAAATTCACCAGCGTCCTCTAGGGCGATATCCAAACCCGATCCGTCCTCCTCGACACAAGGTCCTCCGACGTTGGATGATATGCCACCTTCAGCGGAATGCATTGAACAGGCTACCAGGTCAACTCCCTCCACTCGAAGATGCCTCCCTGACAAAATTGTGTCGGCCATAAATACAGGCACCGGGGCTATTCGAGATGCTCTGCTTTCGTCGGCCTCAGTAGCCTTCCCTTTCCCAGCTCCAACCTTCTCTTTTTCCTCTATAACGGCTCGTCACTGTTAGAAGATTCATCAACGGGATGTGAGACCAGTGCCAACGAGGCTTCTTCCCTCATGGTTATAATTCGAGATAAGTCTCCCTATTGGGGAAGTTGAGGATGACCTTCCCGAACAAACTCGCACAAAACGAATTGCGTGTCCGCGGTAGCAATGGCTTGTCTAAAAGCATGGACTGGCACTCTCCGCCTAGAAGCTCCCCAACCTGTGATCACAAAGGGTCATGCAGTTAGGCGGGCTCGCACGACCTATGAGGCAGTAAGGCAAAAATTTGCCTGAGGAAACCCTAGGGCCATAACATTGTACAAAGGCAGACGAAGTACGAGTCTCCTCTGCATGGGGTAGCAAACTGGCGACCCAGTTCCTGAGATGTGCAATAGGGTGGGGTGGGCGACCCATAGCTGCAGAAAAAAAAGTGACCAAAAGTTATAATAATTATAGAAGACTGGGGGACACAATTAACGATGATACTTATGAGTTTTGTTTCATCGCTCCAGAAACCCGGCAGGGTTAAAAACAACGTGCTCAGTCTTGATAAAGAAGTACTTGCGCTAAAATTTACGGCTCGCCTGGTCATCCATCCTGACCACCAGTCCCTTTGTACCACGAAGTCTTAGGTGCACCATACTACCTCTGAGGAAACCAGGCGTGAATAAGTGCAAGAGATTAGGGAAGGAGACGTCACGCTCTGCCAACTCTACGTACTTAGTCAGTAGCAAAAGTATCTTAAGTGTGTACAGCAAGCTGAGCCGGAAAAACCTGGTAAAATCTGTAGAACTTTTCCGCCAGGGGGAAGAGAAGAAGGGTATAGCCGATCACGAAGGGATATTCATAGGAATCACAGTACCCACGCCTATGGACATCAACGTGATCTCCCTCTACCAGAATCATCTCTATGTGGGCAGGAATACTATACTTTACGTAGAGAGCATCAAGGTGAGTTTTCATCGTCTTAGAAGGTACATGGTTTGGAGTAGGGGGTGGATCTTTAAGGAAGTCATTTCGGGAAAAGGGGTGTCTCGGTAGTAGCACCTCCACTGTGAGAGGGTTGTCTCCTTCTTCTATCTCCACCTCTCTGCTGCCAGAGAGAGGTGCAGCTGGCGGAGCAACTTCAGGAACCTCTTCATTAGTACGATGAGATATCATCATGGTTTCGTTTAAAAGGAGTAGTTACACCAAGGGAATAAGAGAGAAGAAGCATCCTATCAGGAACGGAAATGGAAACAAGAATGTGCAAGAGTAAGCGAGGGATACTGAAGAGTTATCAAGACAGTGGCTAAAGTTTTTCAAAAAATCGAACCCTTCACCTATTTATAGGGTTAGGTAGCGCCAGAATCGAAGCAGCAAGTTTCAAATCAGCGCAAGAATCAAAGCTCCAAAAACCATCAGTCTTTACCTCAAAAATCCGCATAATGATGACGCATGTTAAAGCTGATGTCACCCCCGAGTGGCGCGTACTCTTTGGTGCCCTGCCAAGCAAGATAACCATCTTTTGTTAGCCACGTTGCAACATCCCAGCGGGTCAAATTCCTCTCAAGGAAGGTATAGAGTCCGCTCGTCAAGGACGTACCCGGTCGTGACCTTGACGAGCGGAGGGACTAACTGTATGGGTCCGAATTTGATCGACCACGAACTATGGCCAACACGACAAACAAATGAGCACCTACGAGTCTACGCCTAGAGGACTACAACCGTGATAAAAGGAAAGATATCACGGTATCGATGTAGAATCAGTACATTAGGAGACTATGGAATATTATTTGGATACTTCTTAAGTTGTCGTTCCTGCGATTGGGGGAAATTCCTCAGTACATAAGAGAGGTGAAAGCCTTGTAAAAGGAATACATTTTTTTGTAAAAGACATTAACCTTGAAAAGAAAGCATTTTATTCTCTCTATTATCATCCTAGAGTTTATTATATTTGGCTACGATTTATCCCTTCATCTTGGATTGATTTGTTCAAAAGGTTTTATATCTTTTGAGTCAAACACTAACTACTCACACCCTAATCTACTTGAATTCTTCTCTAATATAAGAACGCCTTTTCCAAACATAACTTAGATAGTAAATAGAACCTAATTTTTTGCTAGACAATCAAGAAATTATGTGTAGAATTAAAGAGACAGCCATAAGATGGTAATTCATATTAAAGGAGAAATAATTGTTAAACGACGATATTCATGGCTGACCACAACTTATAAATAAAGAAATTAGATACCCGTAGAGGTTATCTCAAAACAATGGTTAAAATCCGTAGACTAGCAAAGGGAATGAAAGAAAAAGAAACTCTCACTGAATTCCTTAAGCCTTCTCTCCTCATGTGATCCTTTCCTCCAAAGTAGTGTATCCCCATCTAAAAGTTGTTCTATGGGGTATTTTTGTCACATAGGATTTACTAGGGTCACTCAATATAATCCCAACTTAGATAGGATAGCTAAAGATTCCGTTTGAAATGCTCATGACACGAGCGCCGGAAGACGTCCGCTTTAAGTGTCCTCCAAACACCACATGTGATTGGCTCGCCTTTCTCCTTGCTTCACTGATTTGCTAAACAAATGGAACCCCTGGCTCGTCTGACTGGGATGTGTCGTGAGTTTCTAGATGTCCCATCCGCTTCACCATTTTTTAGCTCTTCAATTTTGTTTTGCTTCTAATTCACTCCTTGCATTCGACTTTCATCCAAATCATTCCTTACACATACAAAACATAAACTTAGCTCAAAGTACGTCAAGAAAAATGCAAACCATATTAAATATACACAAGATATAAGGTGTAAATCTATTTAGAATATATAATTTTTAGTCGAATATTACCACGCCATACTTAGACTCTTACTTGTCTCAAGCAACTTGCAATTAAAAATTATGGCAAGGAACAACTTTTAAAACATTCTCGAGCACCGTAATTGATGACAGTCATTTATATCTAACTCTTAGAACACATTATATAACATATTAAGATCTTCCTCAAATGTAAATATGTCAAACCTATTAAAAACATTCAAGTAATTTCCTCTTACATTTGAACACCGAAAATTTGACTCCACGACGCTCCATACTATGACTTGCCCACTTATGCCAACTCAAGAACCAAGAACCTTACGAACCCTTTGCAAACTATGTACCCTCACCAACAATCAAGAGAGAAATTCGTCCATACACTAAATCAAAGATTTAAATGTAAATTAAGGACTCAAATATTGAAAGAATTTATTCGCTATCACGAAAAAAAAATTATGTGCCTCCTAAGATCGAACCATAGGCTTGTCCATAGTGCAACACTCGACTAAGGCCGGCAAGTGGGCCGAGTCGGGCTGCAAAGGGGCCAAATGAGCCGGTCTTGCGGGCCGCATTCCTGGCTAAATATGCTTTTTGTAGGAACCAACCCAGGACCGAGCTAACTAGCTCATGGTCCAGTGCTAAACGGTTCGAGCCCGCGGTTCAAACGGGCTAATTGGGCCCAATGGCTATAAATTCTTTTTTGGGTTTTTGTTAATTAAATACAACTTAGAGACAAAGATTTAAAAAAATATATCTAAGGCAATGCTTTGTAATTTTATAGAATTGTAAGATAATTTTTGAATTCAAATTTAAACTCCTAATTTATAACTTTTCAGATTATGGTCTTTGGTCCAATGGCTAATATTTAAAAATATTCGTTGGTCCAGCGGTTAAGTTTTAAAAATAGTCATTTGACCATTTGATTTGAAAATTGAATAAAAGTTACATACTAATTTTGAATTAAAATTTAGAGACAAAAATATTGTAAAAAAAAAAATTCAAAGCAATGCCTTGTAATTTTATTATAGCAATAAAAAATATGGCAACATCTTTCTTAGTCTTCCTCCCTGATATGAAATGATCACAATAAGGTTCTAATACCACAATTGAGAAGAAAAAGGAACTAATCAAGATGTGCCAAAAATACAAGTTACATATGAGTGGGTGTATCATTGTCGAGTTGAGTTTCATCAAAATCAATTTTCCCATCATCTTTTTCATTAATATTAGTATAATCATTAGTGTAGAGAGCATTCATTAATTTATGGTCTAAAAAATTATCGGGTGCAATATTATGATAAAATTCAGTATGAGTAAATTATAATAAACTATTTTTGCTATCAAGAATTGTAGGTTCAAGACGGCTACGGGGTTTGGATCAGGGAACCGGGAGCAGAGGAGGAGGAGGAGGAGGAGGAGGAGGAGGAGGAGGAACAACAGTACCACTAGTTTCTCCAGTCTTAGGTTCTTCCTTATTCTTACTTTTACCGTGCCCAAAAATATTTCTTAAGGAAGACATCTTAATTAATCAAGTACTCAAAACAACCCTAACATCCCAGAAAAAATGCTCTCTTCTCTCTCCTAAAAAACCCTAAAACTAGACGCCTAAAACTAGCTTCCATGGCCATGCCGGCCACTGCCCAGCCTTCGCCAGAGGTTGGGCAGTCGTCTAAAATCCCTACTACAACCCTACAACCATCTACTAATCTAAAAACAATCCAAACCTATGCGAATTTACTACAACGACAAGCATTAAATACTCTCTTGCACGTACAAAATGTAACCCTAAAGCCAGTCGAGATTTTACATGGAGAACCAATTGTTCAATGGAAGAAAGCTGAAGTTAAACAATTGATATCACAACAAGGATTGCATCTGGCAGTCCTGGGCAAATTTTCATATGGAAAACCTACGATCCAAGAGTTGAGGAAGGGAATTCCAATTCAATGTGAGCTTAAAGAATCATGTTCAGTTGGTTTAATTGAGGATTCTCATGTGTTGATCAAGTTATCATTAATGGACGACTATATTCACTTGTTATCGAAGCCAGCTTTTTATTTAAAAGCTCAAGGTGAATTTTGGCAGATGAGATGCACAAAGTGGAGTGCATGGTGGTCTCCTGATGTTGAGACACAAATTGCAATTTCTTGGATTTCGTTTCAGGATCTTCCTCCCAATTTTTTTGGTACGGAGTTTGTATTTTCTTTGGCTAATATAGTTGGTAGACCATTACATGTTGATCTTGCTACACAGAATGGCACATGACCTAGTTGTGCTAAGGTTAAGATGGAGGTGAATCTTCTTGCAACACTACCTTAAAGAATTAAAATTATTGAGGAAGCTGATAAAAGTGGTCCTGAGGAGTCTAAATGGATTAAGATAAGGTATGATTACATGCCTAAATATTGTAAGACAAGTAAGAAGTAAGGGCACAAGGACGAGGAATATTGGGGAGTTCATCCAGAATTATATCGAAATATTAAAGGTGATGGCAAGGATCAAGGTAAGGCAAGGGAGGTGCTGGTGAGTACTGATGTAACTGGAACAGCTGCTAATTCAACTAAGGTATTATCAAGTGGAAAGGTAGTTGGGAAACCTAATACTAATCAAGCAAAGCAAGAGTGGATGCAAGCAAGAAAAAATAAGTATCAAAGAGACAAGAGGGGACATATTATTGAGGACAAGACTGGAAAAGATGTGGACAAAGGGAAAGGGAAGAACAAGGTTGAAGAAGTCACAAATAGAAACAAATTGAATGCTTTAGAAGTGGAGGAAGTGCAGACTCCTCATCTACAAATCACATAAGGCAAAGGTGAAGATCATAGTAATGGCAAGAAGATGGAACAAGTTGAAAGGCAATCCAAGGGGATAAAGGAGAATGCAAGGGAAGTTAGAGAAGAGAATCTAGCAACTAATCCTACTGTTAATGGGATTGGGACAGCTGATCTTGACTCAAAGCGTGTGAAGAAAGAGGTAGTTGAAAGAGTTTTGGAAAAATCTTCTAATCCTACTCCTAGTAGGATTCATTCGTCAGGAGATCAAGAAAGGACTACGATTGATTCTACTAAACATAAGGATCAACACTTGGAGGAGGGGATCAATAGAGAGTCAACTATTGAATGGGTGAATAGGAGATTTGGTACCAGCAAAGAGCAGCTTAGACAACTTAATGTTACCACTAATCATTCTTGCCAAGAAGTACCATCACAATTATATGGTGATTCTGGGCAAAATGAGGAGTGTAATGAGGTTAATTTGACTAAGGTGTCATGGGGAGATGAGGCTGAGTCTATGGAGGGTCACAATGATGCAAGAAAGACAAAAGAAAATAAAGAAGGGAAGAACAGCAATAATGATCAAACAATTGCCAAAACAGTAGAAGCTACAGTAAACCCTAGCAATCTTCTAACTAAGGTTGACTGTAACTTGAGTTCTAAAGAGTCAAAATTGGGGAAAATGAATGGAGGTGATTCAGGAGCTCATAAGGAAGCTAGGAATCAAGGTGGATCAGCTCAAAGATCAAAAACAAAAAAGAACTCCAATGTAACAGTAAACCCTAGTAAAACTGGGGAGATTTTGGCATTTGTTGATGGAGTTCCGGTGTATGATTTGGAGAAAGGACTTGATGACAATGTGTATACTGAGGTTAGGAAGAATATAGTGTGCCAGGAGCAACAAATAGGGCATGAGAAGGTGTCTGATCCCAATGGAAGAGTAACTTCTGACTGTGTTGCTACAATAACTCCTCACCTAGGATCTGTGTATGCACTTCAATTCAAATTGATGTAGGATAATTTGGAGAACATGAAGAGGAATAAAGGACGAAGTGGAGTAGCTCTAATCCCTTATGAACCAGCTGAACAAGTCTTAGATACAAAGGAGATAAGGGAATTAGGGACTGGATCACCAATGCAGATCCAAATCAATGTGCCATTGAGGACTCCAAATCAGGTACTCCATGACATTATCACTCACAAGGAGCTGCCAGATGATATACAGAAGAATTTGATTGATCAACAAGGGCAATACGAGGGAGAAGAGGATGATAAATCGACTGTTGAAAACTTTAAGGCAGTTGCAAGGGATGGGGACTTGTCTCCAAAATCAGCAATTACAAGTGGAAGGAAGGGGAAGAAAAATCAACATAAAGAACCATTGCAACCTACAAGAATACTGCCTAGGAGGGCAGCCTCTAATGTTTCAAGATGATGATCAAGACCTTTATATGGAATATAAGGTCTGTAAAGAGACAGCATGCCTTTCAAAGGGTTGTTAATATGCAGAAGGAGCATGGTTTCTTTATTGTTGCACTTATGGAACCAAAGCAAAAACAGAAGTTTCTTCAAAAATATAGAAGAAGGCTAGGTATGGAAGCTGCAATATCAAATGTGAATGGGAAGATTTGGTTGTTCTTTGATGCTGTGGTAGAATGGGATTTATTGATAGACACTGATCAACAAATGACAATCAGAGTATATCATCAAGATCTTGGCAAATACATTATGATGACTTTTGTATATACTAAGTGTTGTGCTTTGGAGAGAGTAGAGTTGTGGGACAAACTTTACTACTTGGCTAGTGATATATAATTGCCATGGTTAGTGGAGGTGATTTCAATGTTGTTCTTGGAGAGGAAGAGAATATTGGGGGGATGCCATTATATCCTCGAGAGTATGAAGACTTTGCTTTTTGTGTCAACTCCTGTGGGCTGATTGATTTGGGGTACAAGGGTAGTTCTTTCACGTGGTGGAATGGCAGGCCAAATGAAGAATATATCTTTAAAATATTGGATAGGATTCTTGTAAATTTGCCCTTTCAAACTTTGTTTCCAACAATTGAAGTGGAACACCTCATTAGGACAGGCTCAGACTATGCTCCTTTACTAATGAGTTGTGGAGAGGAAACTATGAAGTTTGTAAAGCCATTCAAGTTCTTGAATTTCTGGACAAAACATGATTCCTTTATGGATATGGTGAGGCAGAATTGGATTGCAGACTTTGTAGGGGATCCTTTTTTGATGTTCAAGCACAAGTTGAAGAGGGTCAAGGTTGCTTTATCAAAATGGAGTAAATTGACCTATGGTGATATTTTCAAACAATTAGCCATTCGAGAGGATGTAGTGAGGATTAAAGAGATGTTGTTTGAGGAGGAGCCTTCAATACAAAATAGAATTGTTCTCCAGCAGGCTCAAGCTGAGCTAAAGAAATACCTGAGCTTTGAAGAAGAATACTGGAAACTAAAAGCAAGAATGAAATGGTTTGAAGAAGGTGATAGAAACACTAGATTTTTTCATAATTGTGTCAATGGGAAGAGGCAAAAGTTACAACTGAGAAGAATTTAGAATGATGATGGTTCATGGATTGAAGATCAAGAAAAACTATCACAAGCTGCAGTAGAATTTTTTCAGAAACAATTTACTATGGAAGGGGATCCTGCAGGTTTTGATATGTTGAATAATGTACCTATAATGATCACAAGGGAGCAGAACTTGGAGCTATGCATATTCCCAACCATGGAGGAGGTAAAGAATGTTGTCTTTGCATTAAGTAGTGAAAGTGCAAGTGGTCAAGATGGTTTTTCTGGTTTGTTTTTTCAAGAATGCTGGGAGATTGTAAAGGGAGATATTCATACATTGGTTGTGCTGTTCTTTGAAGGTAATCCATTACCTAAGTCTATTACCTACACCAACCTTGTACTACTTCCCAAAAAGCCACAGGTACAAACCTTCTCTGACCTTCGACCTATAAGCTTAAGCAACTTTATTAATAAGATATTTTCAAGAGTGGTCCATGATAGACTTGAAAAGATTCTTCCCTCATTGATCTCAGCAAATCAGTCTGGTTTTGTAAAGGGAAGGAGTATATTTGAAAATATATTATTGACACAGGAGATTGTCACTGATATAAGACTAAGAGGGAAGCCTGCTAATATGGTGATCAAGCTTGATATGGCCAAGGCATATGATAGGGTATCTTGGAAATATTTGTTTCATGTTTTGAGAAGGATGGGGTTTGCTGAATGCTTTATCACTATGGTTTGGAATCTAATCTCTAACAACCGGTACTCAGTTATGGTGAATGGTCAGGCTTCAGGATTTTTTCATTCAACAAGGGGTGCGAAACAAGGAGACCCTCTCTCACCAACATTGTTTATAATCTCAGCACAAGTTTTATCAAGGGCATTGAATAAGTTGTTTGAAGATAGGCAGTTTAGGGGATTTGGCATGCCAAAATGGTTAGATCCTTTGAATCACTTAGCTTATGAAGATGATACTATCATTTTTGCATATGCAGATTCATATTCCCTTCAGAAGATAATTGATGTGTTGACACTATATGAGATTACTTCTGGACAGATGATCAACAAGACAAAGAGCTCCTTCTATATGCATTCACAGGTGTCTAGAGTATTGGTGAACTCAGTAGCTGCTATCACTGAATTTTCTAAAGGAAGTTGTCCATTTACCTATCTTGGGTGTCCAATCCTTTACACAAGAAGAAGGAAGAAGTATTACAATGATCTGATTCAAAAGGTTAAGGCAAAGCTTCACTCATGGAAGGGCAAATTGCTATCATATGGAGGGAAGGCTACATTGATGGCAAGTGTCTTGCAAAGCATTCCTACACACATGCTATCAGTTCTTGATCCTCCTCACAATGTGTTGGAACATCTACATAAAATTTTTTCAAGGTTCTTCTGGAGCAATAAGGAAGAAGGAAGAAGCAAACATTGGACAAAGTGGCTGAATTTATGTTTACCTAAGGAGGAAGGGGAATAGGCTTCAGATCTTTGTTTGATGTGTCCAAGGCTTTATTTGCAAAACTATGGTGGAACTTCAGAACAACCAAATCATTATGGTCCAACTTTATGTGGAATAAGTATTGCAAGAAAGAGATACCTACTGTAGTTCAATTTAGAGGGGGATCTCACATTTGGAGGAAAATGCTTGAGGCTAGGGAATAAGTGGAGCATGAAATTCTGTGGGAAATGAATAGGGGAACTACTAATGTATGGCATGAGAATTGGACTGGTTTGGGAGCTTTATATCATGTATTGCCTCCAGATTTCATCATAAATGAAGAACTGCAAGAAGTGGCTGGCTTGAGATCTGAAGATCATTGGGATGATACAATGTTAAACCAAACCTTCCCTCAAGACATTGCAGATCATATTAGATAGGTGATTCCTTTTTACAATGAAGAGGAGTTATGGGATACCCCTAGGTGGATGCCCACACCTTCAGGTAAATTTTCTGTGAGTAGTGCATGGAGAATAATGAGACATAGGGAACCTCCTAATCCTGAATTTGCAAAGATGTGGAATAAAGGATTACCTTTCAAAATTTCATTCTTCATGTGGAGAATCTGGAGAGGGAAAGTGCCTACAGATGATATATGTAGAAGAGGGGGTTACATGGCGGTCTTGAAGTGTTGGTGTTGTTCACCACCTCAAGAGGATTCTTTCCAACACTTATTCCTGACTAGTGAGACAGGAAATAAGGTATGGAGAGCATTCACACAGCCAGCAGGATTGGTGATCAGTATGGTGCAAGTACATCAGGTTATAAGGGAATGGTGGAAGGCAAAATTCTGTCCCAAATTGAGACCTTTGTACTAAGCAACTCCAGCTATAATTCTTTAGGAACTTTGGAAGAGAAGGAACACAATCAAGTATGGGGGAAATGTGTCCTGTAGTAGGGTGATACATGAGGTGAATAAAACATTGTATTATTTGGCAAAGGTGAGATATTCTTGGCTCCCTGGGATCCCATTATTATGGCCAGATATGATCAGATTTTTTGAGGGTTATAGACCAATGGTGGTTACAAGAAGAGTCAGTTGGAAAATGCCATATCAAGGGTGGTTCAAGTGCAATACAGATGGGGCTTCAAGGGGGAATCCGGGTCCTAGATCTTATGGATTTTGTGTTAGAGATGATAGGGGGACTTGATATATGCAGCAGCAAAAGAAATATGAGAGGCAACGAACATAGTAGCTGAGGCAAAAGCAATAGTTGAGGGACTCCTATTCTGTGTAGAGAAGCAGCTTCATCCTTTGATTATGGAAACTGATTCATTGGTAATGAAGAAAATAATTGAGGAGGAGTGGGAGACACCATGGTGTATAGGGGCAGAAGTGAGGAGGATTAAGGAGATCAAGAATACATATAATGTGTTGTTCCAACATGTGTTAAGGGAAGGCAACAAAGTGGCAATTTTTTTAGCTAACCATGTTTTCTGTTTTGCAGGTACAATCATATTTCACTCATTTCATGAGTTACCAAGGGAAGGAAAGGTGCTAATCAACATTGACAAAGCTCAAATTCCTAACCTTAGAGTTAGGATAGCTAAGAGAAAAGCACCCGACTGATGAGCTATCTATACTTATGTCTACCTAAGCCTCAGTATGTCTAGACTTTAATGAATAGCTACTCAGTGATATTAGCATGGTTTTATGCTCAATCTGGGGCTGTTTAGCAAGGTTCAGAAAGTTGTATCTACAGGTTAAGGTAGTTGATCGTTTGACTTTAAATGTTTAGCTCATTATACTGTATAGGATTAACTGAAACACAAGGATTGGTCTTAAGTTTGATTGCTATAGTTTTCTACTGTATAGTTATAGGGTGTTACTCAGTGGTATTAGTATGTTATCATACTCAACCTGAGGATACTCTATGGATATATGGTTGGGAAACATAAAGGATTGCTAATAGGTACAGTACTGAACTACTGATAGTCAATAGGGCTGTGCTAGCAGCCTTGACGATATTACTGATCTATGGTTTGGACATGCTAAGGTAGTGGAAACTATTTCGACAGCCTGATATAATCCCTAATGGTCCATTGTATATACAGGAACATACATTGGTACATGCTGAACTGCATGATGGACATGACATATCAGTTAGGTGTTTGATGAGTTTGTTCCTTGCAAGGTGCAGGTTTGCTCTACATTTAGTATTAGTATGGATATTCAGGTCATCAAAACTATCATCTGGGATCTCAATACACATGTTAGAAGCTGCATATGTTCAATGGAGTTCACATCCTATTTTGCAGCACATATGCCTTCAGATTTGGCTTATATTACTTTGTGTACTGTGTTGTCATTTTTAGTGGTATTAGTGTGTTTACACACTCATTCTGGATATGATATGCAGTACATAAGGTAAGTGAGATGAGGTATCATTTGAGTTATGGATGGTTCGTTATAGCATTGTTGAGTTCAAACTGTTGGTGTGATGGATTGGTATTCAATTTGGTCTTTGGAATGTATACTTTGGCGCCTGGTGAGAGATTTTTAGGTGCTGCTTGGTATTTGCCTTTGCCATATGGATTCACATACACTGAATGGAGATGGACTTATGATGCATTACATGATGTAATAGCTAGTGTTTTAGGCTTTTGTCTTCTATTTTTAGTATTAGCTAGCAGCTTTATACAATTTTTATGGTACGTTGGCCACATTGTATTTTTTGGACCCTATTTGGGATTATATTTATATATTAGCCGCTAAGCATCATGCCTAGGGTATATTTGCTTTAAAAAAATTAATCAAGTAATATTAACTAAGTAAAAAAACAAAATTATAATATTAAGACTTAAGAATTGGAACGAGTTTACCGAATTGATGAACAACTTATTAAAAATTAAATATCGTTAAAGACTTGAAGACTCCAATTCATCAATGCTCAGTCACTCAGTACTGTATATGACCAATCCAGCCCAAGAAAGATCCATCCCAAATATATATAACAAATGACATTCAGTCACTCAGTACTGTATAAGGCCAATCCAGTTCGGGAAAGATTCATCCCCAAATATAAATAATTCGTGCAAGATCCATGCCCAGGGAAGATGCATCCCTCAATATAAATCAATTGTGCTCACTGGGGGTATGTACAGACTTTAGAGGGTTCCTTTAGCCCAAGCGCTATAATCCACATAGACAACTCACATGTTATACGGATAACTCATGTGCTATAGTATCAGTAATTGGATTCGCATGGACAACTCATGTGTTGCACGAACAACTCACATGTTGTAGTATCAATATCATCACAATTAAGCCATTGGCCTCACTCAGTCATCAATCTCTCCAGTCTCTCGACTCAGAACACTTATGCTGAGCAGCCCAAATCAATGATATGAGATGTGATGATAAACAATAACAGAGACTGAGATATGATATGTAATGATGAATGCGACTAAGTACATAACTAAAATTAAGAAAATAACTCAACAACAAAGAACGACCACCATAGGTCCAAAGGATACCAACTTATAGCTTAAACATGATTTTTAGCATCAATTACAGCTCAGGAACTCTAACACATAGGGTGCAGTAGAAATGTTTAGATAAGATAGCAACACAGTTTCATGTAACCGACTAAATCACAATTTACACAGTGCACGCCAACACACCCGTTACCTAGCATATGCGTCATCAATTACATAATACGTAATTCGGGGTTTCATACTCTCAACACTAAGTTTTGAAGTGTTACTTACCTTGAACAAGCCAAATCTGATACCGAGCAAGCCAAATGATGCACAAAAAATACCATCCCGCGCGTACCAACCTACGAACGACTCCAAAATAGCCAAAATCAACTCAAATATATCAAATAAAGTGCAAGGAAACAATTCCAAATGATAAAGGTCAAATCCTTAATCAAAAGCCCAAAATCGACCAAAAAGTCAAAATTCGGGCTCGTGCCTCGCAACCTGGCGAAACTTATAAAATTTGATAACCATTCAATTACAAGTCCAACCATGCTAGTTTCACCCAAATCTGACTCCGAATCGATGTTCAAAACTAAAAAACTCACTGTATAAAACTTTAGGCTAAAACCCCCAATTTTCTCTTTAAAATTCACAATCCAATTCTCAAAAATAAAGGTAGATTCACAAAATATAATTAAATCGAGTAGAGAATACTTGCCCCAATCCCAATGGTGAAAATTGCCTCAAACATTGCCGAAATCCGAGTTATCAACTCAAAATATGACCAAATGAACAAATCCTCAATATTAAATATTTTTGCACATTTTATCTCGTTTTGTGTGTCAAACAATCCCAAAACTCACCTTGATGCCTCCAATGGATTTTTTTGTAAAATTTAAGTCAATTTAGGCTTTTGAATTACTCTATTTGACCTTATAATGAAGGAGATATGATGTTTTGAAGTTTTAAAAGAAGTTTGAAAATTTTAAGCGATAAAAATGACATTTTCGTAATTATTTTACACAAGAAAATCAGCAATGAAATAATTTTCGTTTTGGCACCAAAACTCTTTCAGAACCTCCTGGACACAAACCGTATATGTATTTCAATCATAGAACACGCTACGAACCTGCTCGTGCACTCAAAACAGCGAAAATAGGCTATCTTGACCCGCTATTCACCGTGGTCATACTCCAAATCCTTAACTTAACTATTTTCTCAACCAATGATCCAAAATACACCTGAGCCCCTCGGGACCCCATTCAATCATACCAACAAGTCTTAAAATATCATGCGAACTTATTCAAAGCTTCAAATCACATCAAACAACATAAAAACCACTAATCGTACCTCAAATCAAACTTTATGAACTTTTGATCTTTCAACTTCCAAAACTCGTGCCGAACCATATTAAATAAATACGGAATGACCTCAAAATTTTGCACACAAGTTTTGAATGATATAACGAAGCTATTCCAACTCCCAAAACCTAAATCCGAACCCAATATCACCAAAGTCAACTTCCAGTCAAATTTATTGACTTTGCAAACCTTCAAATTTTCAACTGTCGCCAATTTGTGTTGAAACCTTCTAGATACATCTAAATGCAAATTCGGGCATACGTCCGAGTCCAAAATTATCATCCGGACCTAGCGAAACTATCAAAACTCCAATCCGAGGTCAAATACTAAAAAGTCATACTTGGTTAACTTTTCCAATTTAAAGCTTCAATCATGACGTTCATGCTTGCAAATCCATTCCGAATAACCTAAAAACCAAAACCGATGCTACACAAGGCATCGTACATAATATGACGATGCTCAAGACTTTAAATGACTGAGCGAGATACAAATGCTCAAAATGACTAGTCGAGTCTTTACATCCTCCCCCACTTAAATATATGTTCGTCCTCAAACGTGCCAAGAATAATTCCAAAGCCTCCAAACTGTCATATAGCCTTACCATTCTCATACCTGGGGTTAATCTCATGTGACCTATTCCATATAGGCACAAAAACACAATATAACCGAAGATAATTACTTCAACATTAGTCCGTAAACCTATCGATATACGTGTGTGCGCATGTATTTTGGATTGTCCACCTATCGATGTTGTTATGTCTTTCCTGTCTACTGATTGCTGTATGTTATGGCATAGTCAGCCCCAAATGATATGTATGTCCTGCTTATGTGATTTTAGGTTGGTACGCTCGGTCAAGTAAGGCACTGCTAGCTATTGTCGCTCCCTAAGTTTGGGGCATGAAAGTATCACCCAACCTCCCCATAATCCTTAACATAAACACACAAGAAATAAAACAAATTTAATCTAGAGGGGATAGGGATGGACCATTGTAGGAGAGAGAGAATAGAGAAGAACTAAGATAGATTAAGGATGAACTTACCTCGATTGTTCGTGCACATGGAACTGGTATAGAGGTGATAAGTGAGTGAGAGAGAAGTTAGGGAAGGAGCAAAGGCTAGGTGTGGTTAAAAACTAGGGAAGGAGGGGAAGGGTTTATGTATTTTATTCTAACATACATGGGCTCGTAAGGGATGTTCACTACTTAGGTCCCTAAACGAGCACTATAATCTGTCGCAATCGTGCTCGTGATGGCTGTGATCCACTACCTCCAAAAAATTTAGGCCTCCTTAGGGAAGCTCAGGTCTTTCACAATGTGAGGACCTACGGTGAGGACTATGGAGGTTATTTTCTGTAGCTTTTTACTTTTAACCTTCTATTTTGATACCCTTGATTCGAACCCTGTATTTCCGCCTTATATTTCACCTGTACAACTCATGAGACATGTCAAGTGACAAAAATAAATAAAGCACTAAAATTATAAAAAGAAAGAAGATTGGGTTGCCTCCAAACTAGCGCTTGATTTAACATCGAGGCACAATGTAAAACTAAAACAACCATGGGTTTCTTCACATGAAGTACCTAATTAACATTGTGGCATAATGCAGAATCCTTGCCTAGCCGTCACAAAGTATAACCTTTGTCTTTTTGCGATCGAAGTCACCTCCCTAATGATGCTTAACTGTTTGCTCATTCATCAAGAATATACTTTCACCATTTGTTATTCATAAATTAATCTCACCATATGGAGTGAATTTCACCACCTCAAACCAAACCAAACACCTAGAATTGAGCTTTCCACGAAAGAATTTGAGCCTCGAGTCGAATAAGAGCACATTTGTACCTGGATCAAAGTGAGATGGTTGTATGTGTTGCCGTGTCATCTTTTGGTTTTCTCATTGTAAATTTAGGAATTCTCATAATCATGTATCTTGAACTCGTCTAGCTCATTCAATTGAAATAGTTTCTTCTCACCTGCTGCCTTTATGTCCATGTTTAACTTTTTGACTGTGCAGTAAGCTTCGTGTTCCAACTTGATCGGCAAATGACGTGCTTTTCAATACGCTATCTTGTATAATGACATCCTAATTAGAATCTTATATGTAATTCTATATGCCCAAAGAGTTTCATATAACTTCACTACCCAATATTTTCTATTAGTGCTCGGAATCTTCTCTAAGATTTGCTTCACCTCTTTTTTTTACCCCTCAGCTTGTCCACTGGTCAGTGGGTGGTATGCAGTTGTGACTTTATGGTGGACCATATATTTCAACATAAGTTTATTCAACAACAAATTAAAAAGTGTGTTACTTCATCACTAATTAAAGCCCATAAAGTCTTGAACCTCGAGAAGCTGTTCTTTATCACAAAGTTGACTATCACCTTTGCACCATTGGTATGCAGAGTGACAACTTCTACCAACTTTAAGACATAGTCCACTGCTAGAAAGATATATTTTTTCCCTTGAGAAGATAAAAATGGTCTGATGAAATAAGTCCCCCAAACATAAATAATCTACACTTTCAGGATGTTGGTTAACGGTATCTTATGCCTTCTTGTAATGGTCCCAATTCTCTGCCATCGATCATACTTATTTTGAATGCATGAGGATCCTTGAATATAGTTGGCCAAGTAGAATAGTGACTACAATACTTTAGCGGCTTTCTTTTCATCCCCATGGTGGCAACCATAGGTTGAGGCATGGTAATTATACAAAATTTGGTCCAACTCCTTCTTCGATAATTATCTCCATATCAATTGGTCGGCACATATCCTGTACAATAATCGTTCATCCCAAAAGAAGAAGTTCACATTATGTAGGAACCACTTCCTCCCCTCAATTGATAGATCTAGAGGAAGCACTCCACTCATTATGAATTTCACATAATTAACATACCATGGAGGGGGATCATGTGTGATGGAAAAGTGTTGGCCATCTAATTTCCTTAATCTTCCCCTATTCTTAAACATGCTCATGGTTCTCTAAATTTGATAAGTGATTAGCTACATAATTCTCTGTTCTCTTCCGATCTGGTATTTCCAAGTCATATTTGTGTAACAATTACACCCATTTTATTACTCTAGATTTGGATTCTTGCTTGGAAACCAAATATGTGATGGCTAGTGGATTAGTGTGGACAATGTATTTAGTTCCCACCAAGTAGGCTCAAAATTTATTAAACGCCCACACAATTGCCAAGAGTTTCATTTTAGTGGTCGTGTAATTCATATTGGAATCATAAAGATATTACTCGCATAATATATGGAGTGAAACACTTTCTCCATTCTCTTCCCCAACTCTATTTCGACAGCAAGGTCATTCGTAGCGCACATCGGCTCAAACGGTAAAGATCAATAAGGTGCGATGATGATTGGTGAATCCACCAATCACTTAGCCCGTAGAATTCCTTGAGATAAACTTTTTCAAAGTTGAACACCACTAGCAACCTCCACAAAGGAGTAGGAGGTTTAGAAAAATTCTTAATAAAACACCCATAGAAACCTACATGTCCCAAGAAGCTGTGGACGTCCTTCACAGAGATGGGTGGTGTTATCTCTCAACTGACTCCACCTTATCCTTGTCTACTTCAATCTCGTGCTTTGATACTCTATTTCCCAAGACAATACCTTCTTGCATCATGAAGTGACACTTTTTTTAATTGAGCACTAAGTTTGTTTCTTCACAACGAGCTAGCACAATTGCCAAATTTCTTAGAAAATCATCATAGGACGACCCAAAGACCGGAGAGTCATCCATGAAAACCTCTAAAAAAATTTCCACCATGTTAGTAAAAATAGCCATCATGCACATTTAAAAATTTGCCAGTGCATTGCATAATCTGAACGACATTCTCTAAATGCAAAAGTTCTATAAAGACAAGTAAACGTAGTATTCTCCTGATCCTCTGGAGCTATGTCACCGCTGAGGCAACAATATTACCCATGTATGGCTAGAATATCCAAAAACTAATTAATGGAAGGAAGGGGAAAGTAGTCCTTTTTGTGTATTCTTGTTGCTCTTTTTGTAGTTAATGTATACCCTTCAGCATGTCACCCTTCTAGTGAATGTCAACTCATTTTGCTCGTTCACCACAATATTCATTCCTCCCCTTTTCTACACACACTGGACTAGACTCACCCAACTTCTATCAGAGATGAGAAAAATGATCCCAGCATCAAGCCACTTAATAATCTCCTTCTTCATCACTTCCTTCATGATGAGGTTTAAAATTCTTTGTTGTTCATCACTCAGTTGGTGTTTTTATTCCAATATATTCTTATGCATGTAGAATAAGAGACTGATTCCCTCTATATCTGTAATGTTCCAGCCAATGACTCACTTGTGCTCCATGAGCAATTGCAACAGTTTGTCTTCCTGCACGTGAGATAGACCAAATGAGATTATTACCATCAGAGTTTCAGAAGTACCCTTGTAGGCATAGCATAAGTTTGACATTAAAGGCTTGAGATCAAGTACTAGAGCCTCCTTAGTAGATGGTTTTGGTGGTGCAAAAAATAAAGGAATGTCAATTTCCTCAAATATCTTCAACCTATGGACATATTGACATGTCGTGTTGAGAACTTGCACTAACTCTTCTACTAATTCTTCACTCACTTTTTACCACCTAGCAATGCCCTTTCACAGGGTCTTCCATAATCATTTACAGTGGTATGCTTGCTGCATTTTCATCCGCAACTATAGTTATGGCCAAGTCTTCATGGTGAGATTGTAATTTGAGTGCTCTGTACACATTAAAAATCTCTACTATGTCGCCCACTTTAATGGTCATTTGTTCTTCACATACATCAATAATTGATCGTACAGTGGCTAGGAATGGTCACCCTAAGATAAACAGGACTTCTTGATTAGGCTCATAATCTAGGATGATGAAGTTAAATAGGAATATCAACATCCCTAGTTGGAACAACATATCTTCATTCACTCCCTATGGAATTTTTAAGGATCTATATACCAACTATAATACCACCATAGTAGGCCGTGGATATCCCAGACCTAGCTGTTGGAACACAGACAAGGGCATCAAGCTTATGCTTGCCCTAAGATCACACAAAGCTTGCCCTATTGCATGCTTCCCAATTGAAATTTGGATTGTAAACTCATGGATCGTTTAATTTAGGAGGAAGATTACTCTTAATTCTCGAACTGTATTCCTCGATGAGTGCAATGATTTCGAACTCAGTCATTTATTTTCAATAATATTCCTAGTGTAGTTTGCATATTTTGGTAATTCTTGTGATATTTCTACCAATATAGTGTTAATTTCAACTTGATTCAAAATATCCAAGAAATTATATGCTAAATTATCCTTCCATTTCTACATTGTTTGAAGAAAGGGGGCGATGGCTTGTCCACTATAGGTTTTGGTGGCTTGTCATGACCTCTTCCTCTGCCTTTTCTGGCTCTTTTGGAAATTGTAGGATCAGTTTTTGTTTTGGTCAACTTATCAGCAAAAGTCACTTGCTTCTTGGATAGGACTTCCTCTACCTCTCTCCCATTTCTCAGTGTCACAACATTAACTTGACATGGTTGGGTCGTTAAATTTTCACCTCTTAAACAAATAATAGACTGTAAAAAAAGTGTGGATATATGCTCTGCGTATCTGGCTCTATCTCCAATGTGGCCTCCTTGCTCGGTTGACATTTTAAAAGAACTTTCATAGAACGATATCTTTTGACCTTAGCTTCCGCAACTGCCTATCAAAAATAGCTACCGATTTTTCTTCATAGGCCAAATTATCATCTAAATACACTATGCTGAAGTCCAAAAGATATGACTTATCTTCATTATACTATCAAAGTATAGAAACATAAATTACCGAATGAACCCCCGAAAGGCTGGGAAGCAAAGAAAGCCTATAAGCTACCTTACTAACTCTATCTAACACCTCAAATGGGAAAATAAATCTCGAACTCAACTTGCTTTTCTTTCCACACCTTATTACACCTTTCATGAATGAAATATTCAAAAGTACCTTATCACCCTCCATTAATGCCACATTATGAACTTTTTTGTCAGCATAGCTCTTTTGCTTACAACGAGTTGTCCGAAGTCACTCTTGAATCAACTTCACCTTTTCTAAAGCATCTTGCATCTATGCTAAACAACCTAGCTTTACCAGGCTCAAACCAACCAATAATATAACAGTCGACCATACAAAGTCTCATACAGAGCAATCTGAATGCTGGACTATTGACTATAATTATAAGCAAACTCTACCAAGGGCAAGAAATGGTCCCAGTAACCTCCAAATTCTATCATACAAGCTCCTTAATAATCTAAATGGTCTGCTCGAACTTACATCTGTATGCGGGTGAAAGGATGTGCT
The DNA here is from genome assembly GCA_026770625.1 of Nicotiana glauca. Classification (NCBI taxonomy): domain Eukaryota; kingdom Viridiplantae; phylum Streptophyta; class Magnoliopsida; order Solanales; family Solanaceae; genus Nicotiana; species Nicotiana glauca. Next base: position 60,031 of record MU765458.1, on the reverse strand, counting down.
AAGCGCAACTTGTGTACCTAAATCCCACTGCATAACTCTCTAAAGTGATACATGAACAGAGTTCCCGGTCTGAAACAGTAGAAATATGCATATCACGCTAATGGACTATCTCTCGAATGTAAATTTGGGCCAACCTCTTCGAAGTATAAGTTGTCAACACTGGTATAAAGTGCACAAACTTAGTCAACTATCAATGATGACCAAAATGACATAAAACGTTTTCAAAGTATGCGGTAAGCCTACCACGAAGTCCATTCTAATATGCTTCAACTTCCAGTCTGGTATAACCATTTTCTGAGTCAAACCACCTAGTTTTTAATGTTCATACTTGATATGTTGGTAATTCAAACACCATGAAGCAAGCCCAACAATGTCCTAGTTCATCATCCACCACCAATAGTGTTGCTTCAATTTACGATACATCTTCATAATACTTGAATAAATGCTATGCCGCAAACTGTGAGGCCCCTCAAGTATCAATCTCCTCAGATCATCAATAATAGGAACACATGACCAACCCTATAGTCGCAATAACATCTGCCAGCGATAATTTATCTACGAACAAAAGGATGACATCTGTGACACCGCATATACGGGCGCACTATGGGCCTGACTAATATTGCCAACCTTTTGCATCTTCGCCCATGTATGACCTCACAAGTGTTTCCACTTTCTTTACAGGTGCGCAAATGACCCAGGCATGTTAATATTTGTAGGCATACTTACAATATCCATAGATGTGCCTTTTCACCTGCGGCCCCCTCTCCGCATCGGCGAAAACACCCCCAGATAACCTCAATTCCACAGATGCAACAGACTAGTTGCACTTGTGACCTTTCACCTGCACCCAAACTTTCACAGGTGTGATGCACCACAACTAAAACTACCAAACCATTCTCAAATAGTCCGAAACCAATCCGAAACACACTCAAAGTCTCCTCGGACCTCATCCAATCATACCAACAATTCCTAATACCTAATCCCAACCCAAACGGCCTAAATCATCATGAATAACATCAATTTACAAATTGAAGACCACAATCCTTCTCCTAACTTTTAAACCATCCAACTCCATTGATCACATATGAATCATGCCTAAACAGTCCATATTCCAACTAAATTTTGCACACAAGTTCCACTCCACTAACTGTGTCTATTCAAAGTTCCAAAATAGTATTCCGAGTCTGATATCATCAAAGTCAACCATTGATTAAACCTATGAACTCTCTAAACCTTCAAATTGTCAACTTTCTATAATTAGTGCCAAAAACTTCTAGAAACCTCCAAATACATTAGTATTCTCTAATCACCAATATGAGATTATCTATTCAAGATTCAAACCTTGGTCAATTCTTATAACTTAAGGTTCCAACAATGGAACTAAGTGTTATATTTTATTCCTAAACCTTTCCGAAAACAAACCAACCATCCCTTCAAGTCACAAAATAACAAAAAAGCATACAAGAAGCATCAAATAGAGAAATGAGGCTCAAATACAAAAAACAACAAGCTAGGTTGTTACATTCTCTCCCTCTTAAACAAACTTTCATCCTCGAACAAGTTTAGAATCATACATGGAATGTCAAAAAATGAGGATAATTGCTCCGCATATCATGCTCTCTCTGTAGGCCAACTCGCCAACTCTTTCTAACACCTCAAATGGATCAATATACTAGAGGATCAACTTGTACTTCTTCCAAAATCTCATCACGCCTTTCATAGGCGAAACTCTTAGAAAAACCTTCTCACACTCTATAAATAACATATAGTGAACCTTCTGGTCCGTATAACTCTTCTGTCTGGACTGAGCTATGCGAAGCCTCTCCTGAATCAACTTCACCTTCTCCAAAGCAACACGGGCAAATCTTAGAACAATAACCTAGCATCACCATACTCGAACCAACCAACCAGAGAGCGACATCAACTCCCATATAATGCCTTATACAAAGCCACCTGGATACTAGGATGGTAGTTGTTGTTGTAGGCAAATTCTGCTAAAGTTAGAAACTGATCCCAATATCCTCCAAATCAATAACACAGGCCCTCAACATTTCCTCCAAGATCTAAATGCTCTGCTAAGATTGCCCATTCGTTTGAGGGTGAAATACAGTACTTAACTCCACTTGCATGCCCAAATCATGCTGAACAGCTCTCCAAAAGTAAGATATACATTGAATACCACGATACGAGATGATAGAAATAGGTACACCATGCAAGCGAACAATCTATCTGATATAGATCTGAGCCAACTTATCTGAAGTGTAAGAAGTCATAACCGAAATGAAATATGATGACTTGGTCAATCGATAATTAATGTCCCAAATGGAATCAAACTTCCTCAAAGTTCGTCGATACCCTACCACAAGGTCCATAGTAATGTGCTTCCACTTCCACTCCGATAGATCAATCTTTTGAAGCAAACACCCCGATTTCTAATGCTCATATTTGACTTGCTGATCGTTCAAATATAATGAAACCTGCCCAAAAATATCCTTCTTCATATTTCTCCACCAATAATGCTATTGCAAATCACGATACATCTTTATATCACCTGGATAAGTAGAATACCGCAAACTATGAGCCTCCGCAAGAATCAAATCTCTCAAGCCATTAACATTAGGAACAAAAATTTGACCCTGAAGTCGCAAACACCATCATCATCAATAGCCACCTCCTTAACACCACATTGTTGCATTATGTCCTTAAGGACAAGCAAATGGGGATCATCATACTACCGAGCGTTAATGTGCTCAAATAACGACGACTATGAAATCACACAAGCAAGGATTATTATAGGCTCAAAAATATCCAATCTCACAAATATATTGGCCATCGCTAGAACATCCATAACCAAAGGCCTCTCCACATCTGATTAAATGCCAAACTCTCCATACTCTATGCCTTCTACTCAAGGTGTCTTATACTATATTAGCCTTTCTGAATGATACAAAATAGTGATATCATAATCTTGTAACAGTTCCAACCACCTATGTTGCTTCAAATTCAAATCCTTTTGCTTGAACGAATGCTGAAGACTCCGATGATCAATGTAAACTTCCCATTATGCGCCACATAAGTAGTTCCTCTAATTCTAGATCACGTGAACAGTTGTTGCTAATTCTATATTATGGACTGGATAATTCTTCTCATGGAGCTTCAACTGGCACGATACATGGAGATCACCCTTCAATGATGTATCAACACACAGAAATGGACAATACATAAAGCATCACAATAGATAATATACATCCTCTATCCTGAGAGAAATACCAAAATTGAAGTTGTAGTGAAAACAGTCTTAAGCTTCTGAAAGCTCTCCCCACACTCGTTAGATCATCTGATCGGAGCGCCCTTCTGAGTAAACTTGGTCAATGGAGCTGTAATAGATGAGAACCCCTACACAAAGCGATGATATCGCCAGCCAAACCCAGGAAACTCCTAATTTTTATAGCGGTAAAAGGTCTGGGCCAACTTTGAACTGCCTTAATCTTCTTCTAATCTACCTTTATTCCAGCATTAGATACCACGTGGCCCAAGAACACCATACGAGAGTTCAGAAAGTATATAATTGTACATAGAGACTTCAATCTGTGCGGGGGTGCAAATCCTTTCTATTTTAATCTAATGTAGAAGCTTACTCTCTCAATTGTATTACTCTATTTATTTTTTATTATTTTTCATATTTCATCATCAAATTTTTTATAAGTAAGCTGATTGAATAATTTTTAATTAGTTAATAAAATTTCCTCTTTTTTTTATTTATCCACCGAACCAAAACTCACACTTGGAGAACTTAGCATGCAACTTTTCTCCTTTAGAATATGAAGCACAATCCTCAAATATTGCTCGTGCTCCTACCTACTATGGGAATATACCAAGATATCATTAATGAACACAATAACAAAAGAATCCAAATAAAACTAGAACACATTATTCAACAAACATATGAAAGTATTTGGCGCATTAGTCAAGGAAAAAGACATGACCAAGAACTCATAATGCCCATAAAGAGTCCTAAAATTCGTCTTAGAAATGTTTGAAACCCTAATCTTCACCTGATAATACACCGATATCAAGTCAGTCTTTTGAGAAAAATTTAGCACACTGAGTTGATCAAACAAATTTCAATGTGAGGCAATGGATACTTGTTCTTGATGGTAAACTTGTTCAACTGCCTATAATCGATGCACTTTCTCATAGAACCATCCTTCTTCTTCAAAAATAATATTGGTGCACCCCTAAGGTAAAATACTTGGCTCGATGAAACCTTTATCCAATAACTCCTACAACTACTCCTTCAACTCATCTAGAGTCATGTAATATGGTGGAATATATATGGGCTGGGTGCCCAACATCATATCAATACCTAAATCAATATCCCTATCGGGTGGCTTGCTCGGTAGTTCTACAGGAAACACATATGGAAACTCCCTCACTATTAGAACTGACTCAACAGGAGTATCATCACTAACATCACTCATAAAGGCCAGGTACACCAAACACCCTTTCTCAACCATCTGTTGAGAATTCATAAATCACTTAAGTAGGTGTGTGACCAAGTGAATCTCTCCATTCTAACATTGGCAACCCCAACATAGCTAACGGCACGGTCTTAGTGTGATAGTCAAGAATAGCGTGGTATGGAGATAACAAATTCATACCCAAAATCACCTCAGAATCAATGATATAAAGCAATAAGAAGTGAATACTAGTCTCATGACCACCAATAGTAACCACACATGAACGATATACATAATCTACCATATAGAATAACCAACAGGTGTTGACACATGAATAGGGATATTAAGGGAACCATGCGGCATATCCAAATAAGGAGCAAAATGTGATGATACATAAGAGTAAGTGGAATCCGGGTCAAATAATACTAAAGCATCCATGTGGCACAATGAAACAATACTTGTGATCACCATACCTAAAGAAACTATCTCCGGTCTCTTTAGGAATGCATAAAAAAGGCTTTATCTCCATCTGACTGACCTTCCCGCTAGGAAAACTGTAAACAAACTGGGTTATGGTTATGCAGGTGGTGTAGTTGCTGGGCCCGAACGTGGTACACTACTAAGATGTCTAGGATAATCCCTCTTGATATGACTCAAGTCTCTACACTCAAACTAATCCCTCATCTGGTGAGACAGATGGCTTTGTGACTGCCCCCTAAGAACTTAAATATCCGCTCAAAGAACTACGAATAGATTGAGCACGATATGAGCTATGCACTGGCGCTGCGCTAAAATATGAATGGCCTAAGCAAGAACTGTATGAACCATGGGCTAACTAAAGAGTCATGGTGAACCTGATGGGCTGACTAAACAGTCCTGAAAGGATGGCCTCTACTGTGATGTCCTTAGTATCTAGAAGAGGCACCAAGAAACCCATCTAAACCACGGCACCTCTTGGTGTCCCATATATGTCACTTTTGCATGCAAATACACTCTAAGAACTTGGTAATCTCCACAACTTGAAGAAAAATAGCATTAGTCTCGGCCTCTCACGACATCCCATAGCAAAATTGAGGTCCTCAATGAACCTCGTATCCCTCTCCCTCTTAGTATAAATCAAGAACAAATCATGATGTGCCAGCTCTGTGATGCTCCTCTTATACTGACTCACATTCATACCCTCCTGGCATAGATGCTTAGACTCACTGCGTAACTCATCTATGCTAGTTTGTGGAAGATTCTTCTCTAAGAAGAGAACTAAGAACTGGGCCATGTGAGTAGTGCTGCCCTGCTGGCCTACTCAACTTATAGGTGTGCCACCATCTGTTGGCTAGCCTTGTTAGTTGAAAATTGATAAAATCACCTCAGTTTGAGTCTAGTAGACCCAAACTACACAAAACCCGATGATATTGACAAATAAAACCTTGTGCATCCTCAGTAGTCTCACTACTAAAATGGGGAGGATGAAGTCTCTAATATCTCTCTAGCCTCTTCTACTCCTCGACAGTTAAGGATGTCCTAATCTCGGGCTGAGATGCACTGGAAGAACCCCCTGTGTCTAATACCCATGAGCCAGCTGCTCTGGTGTATGTGCCTAGACTCCTCCCCTATCCTGTAAGGTATCCAGTGCAACCGGGATCATACCCGCCTGAGCCAAACTCGCATACAGGCTCAGGATATGAGCTGCAGTATGTTGAAGCCCAGATATCACAATAGGTCCCTCAGTTCCTGAGCTGGTCCTATTGGCTACAATAATTCGGAATCTGTTTCTCAATGAGAGCTACTGGTGGATCTATAATGGCTGCTCTATCGGGTCCTCTAAGTACGTGTAGTACTCCAACCATGCCTATGACTTGGCCCTGTCCTGCAGTACTAGCACCTGCTCGGCTACTTTGAAAGAATATGTCCTCACCACCTGTGAGAGAATAAAATAGTAAAGATTCAAACTTCAGAATAAACAAATTTGCATGATAGAATGAAAGAAACAGGAGTTTTCCTAACAACTCTGTAGCCTCTTGAAGATAAGTACAGACATATTTGTAGCGATCCGCAAGACTTTATTAGACTTGCTCATGACTCATGAGGTCTAAGCAACCTAGAGCTATGATACCATGTTGTCACGATCCACAACCCTACATTGGTCATGATGGCACCTAACCTGCTTGCTAGCAATCTAATCACAAAATAATAATGGAAAAATAATAACTATACAAAATTAAATCAGTCTAAAGTCGAATAAGCATAGATAAATACCAAACCAATATAACCAGTCCCTAGAAACTAGTAACACTAAGTCATCCGCTCTAATACATTAATACAAGTCTGCTAATACAATATATTGTCTGAAGCAATAACAATAATGAAAGATAGAAAGAGACATCAGGGACTGCGATAGGGATGTAGCTCTACTTCTTGTCTTAACAGCAACAATAATTGTGTTCAACACTCAGCTGGTGTGTCCCATACCTGATCTGCACAATTAAATACATAGTGTAGTATGAATACAACTTACCCTATGTACTCAGTAAGTATCATTACTAACCTTGGCGGGGTAGTGGCAAGAGGTAGTCAATGATACTCATCAATCAAATTTGTACCGTTTATGAATATATATGTACATATCAACAATACCAGAATCTAAGCATAAGGTACATGTAAGACTAATGGTGCATATAGAGAGGACAGGCACAAGAACTGTAATCAAGATAACAGTTCAGCATATAAAGAATATATGCTAGAAAAGAAAATTAAGTTACACAAATTTGACATATAGAGAACACATGTATGGTGAATCATTTCCTTATTTAAGCCAGCATATAGAGAAAATATTTATAAAAGGCATGTATACATTCTGAGGCTAGCATATAGAAAAGATACGCAGTAAAAGCATATATATATATATATATATATATATATATATATATATATATATATATATATATATATATATATATATATATATATGCGCACACACACACACA
>MU765458.1:10074-38707 GCA_026770625.1 Nicotiana glauca | reverse complement strand
CCCCCCCTTCCTTCTTCTCTAAACGTCAGAGACCAAAACATCCCCAAACCCTAGCCAGCCGCCACCCCTCTCCACCGCCCTGAACCCGGCGGCCCCTTCTCCGTTCACCACCAAATTAACATCCTAGCCTTGCCTCAACCTCCCCATTCCAAATATTAAAACCATTTCCCTCGAATCTTGGAAAAGCTCCTCGAATCTTAAATCTAAAAGGCTGGTTGAACCCTAGCTTACCCAATCAGTCCAAAATTGACACCCTAGAACCACCTTGACATTCTCATACCCGACTAGTCATCATCTTCCCCTAAATGGAGCTAAAACTTCTCGAATCCCAAATCGAGCCTGAGCCCTAAAATTGCAGAAAAATGATGGATTCATTAGCGGTTGAGACTATAGTGGGTCTTGACCTTATGTTTTCGTTTGAAAACACATGCCTAAGACCCCTTGTATTCAAAATCGAAAGGGCCAGCCTAGAGTCGAGTCTTGTCAGGTAAGTCTTCATCTGGTTTTCGGTCAATTTGGTCATTTCTTCTTCTTCTTATTCTTCTTCTTCTTCTTCTTCTTCTTCTTCTTCTTCTTCCTCTACTTCTTTCTTTTCTTGAAATAGTTTAGTTCAAATTAGCATTAGGTTTTATGTAGAACTGTTAGCGGTTTGATTAGTCGATTTAGTTCATACTATGTTTGTATATAATCAGTCTTGCAGACGATTTAAATGCTCGAACCATTTAAGTATCTTTTGTTTTGTTTTGAGAAAAGAAGAACACTGAAATTGTTTTAGTTCAAGGATTTGAATCGGGAAGCTCCATTTCAAGATGATAGATTGATTTCTTTTTAAATGAATCAGTAGGATTCAATTGTCGTATGTTCCCTTAATTTTGAAGTGCATTTGTAGTTGTTTGCTCTCTGTTTTTTTTTTTAGTTAGTTCAGAACTTTAGGATGAATTAAATAACAGGGGCTTTAGGTGGGGTTTAATTTAAAAATTGAAATGGCCAGTTAAAGGACTGACAACTTTTGAATTAATTAAAGAAAAAGGGAATTGTTGGGTTGGTTGAGTGCTCTTACTAAGTGAAAAATCAGAATAGCATGGGGGTAATAATAAAAGGGATCACGGGATACATGTGCAAGAATGGGCACAAGCCGGAAAGGAGGGGATTAGATCTAAGAAAGAATAGGATATACCTTAAAAAGGGATCCTAAAATAGTATAGATGGGAGGACATTTTAGATATACAGGAACACACTAAGAATAGAAGAGAGAGCTTAAGAGGATAGAAACCATCCGAGAGAGTTGAAAAAAAATAGAAATCATAGAAGGAAAAACAAAAACACAAAAAAATATTGTTATATTGATCCCTTAATATCTGATTTGGCTGAAACAGTTGCTAGTTCATTTGAGGGTTTTGAAATAGTGGTATTTTTTTTTCTGAGAATCTGGTTGGGTTTTCTACAAATAAAATCACTGTTTTATTGGTTTGATTTGGATTTTACTGGATCTTGGATCAAATCTGGACTTGTTCACTACTGTTGTTGATCCCTGTCTTTGTTACTGCTGTTGTGAACCTGCTGTTCTTACTTTCTGCTACTACTGCCTTCTTCTTCAAGGTATTTCCTTGGCTAATGGTTGAAGTTTGATTGTTGAGCATGAAAGAGTCAAAGTTTGTTAAATGAAGCCTTTATTTGAAGCTGAATTTCTCCTCCCTTACTGTTTTATATTCTGTAATTAAAGTTTAAATTATAAATGTTAATTAAGGTCCCCTATTCCGATGAAATATAGTATGTGAGAATGATTTAGTGTTGTACTTTGCCTTCAATATCTATAATCAAACATTGAACTTTAATTGTTTGAGCTTATGTTGGATACTGCATCAGGGTGCTAGTCTTTATGAAGGTCTGGCTAAGAATCACATAAATTTGGTTTTGAAATCCATAGTCAATACTCTAAGGTCATATATCTTGAAATTCGTTTACATTTTTTAGCTGCAAATAGTTGGCATTTCCAATGATTTGTGTTTAATTAGCCTAAAAATAGAAATATTAACTGCTATAGCATGAAGTTCTGCCTGTTTAATATTCAGGACTGCAAATGTGAGTCTTGTATGATTTGGCGTGATTTGGATAGTTGTTAATATATTAGCAGGCCGATCTTACATGTATGCCATTTGTGTATTAGTTTGAGATATTAAGTATGTATTAACTGAAGGATTTATTCCTTCAATATTAACTGTGAAATTATTTGGTTGAGTGTGACTAAAAATTGAATGTGTTCAGGTTCATGCACTTAAACTCGCTTAAGTTGTTTAATGTTTGAAAGGTTGTGAATGGACGTTAAGGTTGCTATTAGATCTAGGTTAGTTTTTGCTTAGAATTGTAATGTGCTAGTTTAAATTCAGATGATGCACGACTTGGGCCTGGAATTTCACTAACGTGATTAAGAATTGTGCTGGGCCCAGTTCGCTTATTTGCACAGTCAACCATCAATTGGTTTCGAAAAGTTTGCATTGGGCATTAATTTCAAGCCCAAGTGTTGGAATGGATTATCATCTGACGAGGCCACATATGTAGGTCACCAGGCTTCATGCTGAGCCTATAGCATTTAATTCGAATTGTTAAGCCACTTTCGTTCAAATATTTATCATTGGGCTGGTCCGTTGAAGAATTTTTGTTAATGTTTGAGTAGATATAAGTCCAGTGGCTTTTGTTCAATTGTCATTAGGGCATGTCATACTAGACAACACGAAATAATTATGGCTCACGTAACGTAATATAGAAACTTTTCGGCTAAGAATAACTGAGGGTGAACTTTGCCAAATAAAAATGACAATTGCGTGGCTCTCATTTAATTAAATGTGATTAAACCTCTAGAAATTCGGGTAAGCCATTTAGCAAATGTCCATGGCTTTTCCACAAGGTTAATAATGCGTAGTTGCTTTAGGCGCGTTACTTAATAATATTACTTTCCTAAACTCGGGTGCATATCTATGTGACTCAAATCCAAATCCCAATGAAGTTAAAATATGTCAAAAATTACGGGTGCATTTATGTAACGTGGTTCGAGACGTATTTTAACGACGTTGCAATTCTCTTTAAAATATGAATAAAAGCGGTTAAAAAGTTAAAATTTGCACATAGGTTCATAATTATTTAAAATTATATAATTAATCCAAATATAACAGTTGAGCGACAGTGCTAGAACCACGGAACCCAGGAATGCCTAACACCTTCTCCCTGGTTAACAGATTTCCTTACTCAGATTTCTGGTTCGCGGACTGTTGAACAGAGTCATTCTTTTCCTCGATTCGGGATTTGGACCGGTGACTTGGGACACCATAAATATCCCAAGTGGCGACTCTGAATCTTTAATAATAAATCCCGTTTTTTATTGTCCTTTAATTGAAAAAACTCCCGTTATTATACCCTTCCTCGGGGGGTGTAGTGAAAAAGGAGGTATGACAGCTCTAGCGACTCTGCTTGGGACGGTAACCCAGAACCACTGGTTCAGGGTTCAAGAATTCGAGCTTGGAATAATTATTATATTTGGCTTATTGATTATCTGATTCTTATTAAATGTTTTGGCTTAAATGTGCTAAATGTTGCTTTTTACCGCTTTGATAATTTTTGAACTGTGTATATAAACTGTCTTCTCTCACACCCCCTCTGAGTCTTCTTGAAATCAAAATTGGGCATTTGCTTGACATAGCCCACTTTCTTTGAGATAGCCGAGGTGCTTGGCACCCGGTGAAGGATTTTAGTCACACATGTTTTAGGCGGAGAGCACCACCAGTTAAGCCGGAAAGCAATGCTACCGGTACACTGACCCTCCTCTGCTCGAATTATCCGCTTGAGTAAGCCAGTCTAGATACTTTCTCCAATAGGATTGGAACCTAGATGAACAAACCTCATGCTGGATATCCCTAGTAGGTTCGCTTTATTTACATCATGTGCATTCGACCTTGGAGACTCAACACAGGGGTTGAGTCTGTCTAGGGCAGGTGCACCAAAATGAAAAAAGACTATCTTGATGTATCTTACTTGCTACTTTTGCAATCATTTGCTTCAGGATTGAATGTTGACTAGTTTTTAGTAATGAGAGGAGAATTAAAAGAAAAAATGACAAAAAAAAAGAGAAAATTTTGAATTTTTTTTTTTTTGGAAAAACAAAAAGAAAAAGAACAAAAATGAATAATTATTCTTTTAAGGAAAAATCAAGATTTGAAAAGGGTAGCAAAGCTCCGCCAAAATTTTCTGTTTTCCTTTTTCAAAAATAGTTGATCTTATTTTCGTCAAGTCCTGCTGAACTACGTAAGTTTGATTCTCACCGGATGTGGGATACGTAGGCAACCCATATCGGATTCAACTATTTTGAAAATAATAAATTTAGTGGTAAATAAATGTCATTATTTTTATCGTGAGTAAAGGTAATGCCATTCTTGGGTAAAATAGCCAAACGCCTACAAAAGGGCGCCGGAGGGCTGTTTAGCAAGAACAGCTACCTATAGTCATTTCTTTAAAAAAAAATTCCGGTTAGCAAAACACAGCCTTTCAATCTTCTTCAAGTGCTGAAAGGCCGTGTTGACGAAACCGGATATTTTTATAAAATGGCGAGAAACAATGATAACTTTCTCTTTATATAAAATAAAAAAAAAAGGAAAAAAAAGGAATATGGTCATAGTCTGTATATGGTTTAGGAGGCTCTTAACCTTTTATTTTATTTTATTTTATCTAGGATCATCATGAGTTCTGCACAAAGAAGTGGCCAGAAAAGGGCAAGGGACGAAACACCTCCTATGTTCATGATCCGAGATAAGACCCCGAGCAGTCTCTGTAATTGGTGGGTTAGTTTTGCTACTTGGGAACGAAATCAAGTATTTAAACCCCTCAAGTTCCTCACAAACATCATGGGAATTGAACCTAACAGGGATTTAATTCAGGCTCTAGTGGGGTTTTGGGATCCAACAAATAATGTCTTCAGGTTCAAAGGTTGTGAAATGACGCCCACATTGGAAGAATTAGGTGGGTTCACAGGATTGGGAAGGGACCTTCACGGGAAAAAGCCTGCTGCTCCAAGAAAAGTTGGTGTGAACAACTTTTTAAAGAAATTATGCCTCTGTCGCATTCCAATGGGTTTCTTAAACGAAGGTTAGGTTTCACTAGAATATCTCTATGACATGTTTGGGGATGAGAAGGGGTTTGAGAAATTCTCGGGCGTAGAACGCGTCAACCAATTAAGTCACGACGCTTGGAGGGAATTTAGAATCTTCACATTCATGATATCATTTCTAGGGACCATGGTCTTTCCAGAGCATGATGGGTGCATCAGAATTTGAGTATTGGTGGTAGTCTCGTATTTACAAAGTAGCGAGGAACATACAATTCTTCCTATGATTCTAGGAGACATTTTTTGAGCCTTGACCCGATGCCAAGAAGGGGGAGATTACTTCGAAGGATGCAACATTCTGTTGCAGATGTGGTTCATAGAGCATTTTTATCATCATCGAATAGTGATAAATTTCAATGAAAACTTGTTGAATTACATTCATTGTCACCCAGGCAGGGCCGCAAGTTTTAATCTTCCAAATGGGGTGAGGGCCTGGCAGGAATTACTTGGTTTAGTGGATGCGGATATACTCACTTGGAATTATTATTGGTTCTCTTCCACTAGGGTCATGTACATGTCGACATATCGCCCATTCTTCATACTCATGGGTTTCAGAGGTTTCCAACCCTACGTACCCCTACGCGTCATGCGTCAACTAGGTAGAGAACAAAAGAGGCCCCCGATTGAGGACATGCATCCGTTCGTATAGGAATTCACAGGAGAGGAACCCCCAAGGGAATCTTATGCACAAAAGGTCTAGTTTGGTGGTCGATTTTCTGACGTAGACAAAATGGTAGTAGACCGCAAATGTGGGGAGATAAGCCTCGCATACCTTGAGTGGTTTCATAACCAGACTGCTCCCGAGCAAAGACCCGAAAGATCCATAAGGCACGCAGTTGATTGGTAGAAGGAGATAGAATCCAGAGTTAGAAATTCTAAAAGGGAAGTGGCACGAGAGTTCCAACCTCGTATTGACACTTTACAAGAAGATACGAGAATACTGGAAGCAGCCATGGACATACAACAGGCCGATTTTGAGCAGGAAAGGGCTCAATGGGCACAAGAGAAGCAAGCACTCAAAGCCCAGATTCAAAAGATGAAGACAACTGCAGAAAATAGCCAGGCTGATGAAAAACTCATAGTCAGTTTGAAAAAGAAATCCCTTGAATGTCAAGAGGACTTGGGAAAATCTGAAGCTGCTTTGACAAGGATCCGAGCCAGATGGGCAATGGGCGCAAAAGAGCGGGCGCAGCATATGCAGCAGATGAAGAGGGATTACGAGGGGACCATCACCATCCTGAGAGAAAGAATAGTCACTCTCAAAGATAAGGTAGTCAGGCAAGCTAGAGATTTCAGAGCGGATGGGAAACACTTCTATGATCTGATGGCGCGAATGGAGGAACAAATGAATAAGTTCCAAGATCAACTATTTCACAACTCTCGATTGCTGGAAATGCGTGATCAACAGATAGGACGGTTGCTACAGGAAAATAGTAGGATTAGAGAAAGGGTCAGAAACATCGCACATTACATTATTGCAAAATGCTGAGTCTGCGAAAACATGACCCGTACCACCTTTTTTGCGGTAGTAATGACATTCGTTAAGCATATAATGAACGATCTGGAGAGTCTCCAAAGGGATCTTGCACCAAGGCCCACCGCAAGGCCGAATGATGCCTCGCGGCCCCTAGGGAATTTTGAGTCATTGATGTATTCTTGATTTTTGTGTTGAGTCTGTACTGTTCTTGTTGAAATTTGTAAGTCTGTTAGTCAGTCCTTTTCAAGTTTTCTTTGTTATCTTTTTGAAGTTTGTACAGTTTTTCCATGTGTCATAGTAAAAGCAGTTGTTTTGTGAAAAATATTTTGCTACGTATTTTTACATCGGCCAGAACTATGCACGGTCTGATTCATGCGGGGATATGATACGTAGGCAATCCACATAAAATTTGACCACCACTAAAAAATAGAAAAAGAAAAGAAAGGGAAAATGAAAATAACCAAAATAAGGGAAAGTATGAGAGATGTTAAAAAAGGGGCACAATTGTGAAAAGCCGGAATGACGCACGGAACTGAAGCAAATGCATGATAGAAATGGTTAAAAGCCTAGGTGCATTGCATCCCAACGTGCGATTGCATATATGCCAAACTCTAAAAACTAACAAGTTTGTTGCTCTTCCAGATAATCCAAGTAGTTAGTTTACCTAGAGCGTACTGGAAAATTACCATTATCAAACTAGATCAAAGGGACCAATACTAATGATCATGTCTAGCCCCGATAGAGAAGGAAGCGCTGAGGTAGAAGAGGTAGACGTGCAAGCGATGAAAGATGAGATGTACAAGTTGAAACAGCAAATAGCTGAGATGTACCAGGCCTGGACGAGGGGTCAGCCACCACTAGCCTATCCTGCTAACCTACTTTCCTCCCAATACCCACCCAGCTTCCGGAGCAGCTTGTTTTGGACTTATCCCTAAATTTTCAACATCATCAGGAAACCACCTCCCAAACCCCACAAATCCCAAAGACAGTTCCATACCCTCCACCAATTACCCCTGTCTTTATGGCACCTGCACCAGCCCCACTCCACAGGTCTTCCAGTGAGCCTGTATTCCAAACGCAGGATAATCAATATTACCCTCCCGAACCCACCTTCAAAGCACCTGAACTGTACCTTTACCATCCTTAACTTGGTATCTTCGCAGAACCTAAAAAAGCAACCCAAGAATCCGGAGCAGGAAGAAATGTTTCGAAAAGTAAAAAGCCTGGAGCAATCTTTCAGGAATATGCAAGGTTTGGGCAGCCAAGTCAGTGTGGCGTATAAGGATTTATGTTTGTTCCCAGATGTTCAGCTACCAGCAGGGTTCAAGATGCCTAAGTTCGATCTGTATGACGGCCATGGCGATCCGGTGGCACATTTGCGAGGATTTTGCAGCAAAATGAGAGGGGCGGGTGGAAAGGATTATTGATGGCATACTTCAGCCATAGTTTGATCGGGTCTGCATTAGAATGGTATACATGACAGGACCATGATAGGTGGTACACCTAGGATGACTTGGCACAAGAATTCGCCGGCCACTTCCAGTACAATCTACAAATCATTCCAGATCGTCTGTCATTGATAAAACTGGAGAAAAATCCCGGATAGAGTTTCAGGGAATACGGTTTCCGCTGGAGGGAACAAACTGTGAGGGTCGACCCTCCAACGAAAGAAGGAGAGATGGTTGATTACTTTTAGCAAGCTTTGGAGCCGACTTATTTTGGTCACTTGGTGACGGCGATTGGCAAGTCTTTCAATGAGGTTGTGAAATGGGCGGCATGATTGAGGAAGGACTTAAGTCCAACAAGATCATGAGTTACTTGACAATCAAAGCAACCACTCAAGCTATCCAGAGCGGCACCGGGGGTGTGCTCGGGAAGAAGAAGAAAGAAGATGTTGTCCAGGGCCTGGTTCGGATCCAGCGGCCCCTCACCCTACTATAACCAACCCCGACCCCACCACCGAGATTACTCCCATACACCATATAACCCTCCACAGCATTATTACCCACCACACGATCCCTATTTTTTCGTCCATCATGAACAAGCCTACACCCAAACACCGGCTCACGCATAATGGCATGCGCCGACTCCACAAAATCTATATCCAGCTCCACAAAATGCCTACCTACCCCCAAGAGCCTATAGAAATCCCACCGGAACAGGTTTCCGACCCAACCAAGGCATCAGGAACGAGAGGGCACAGAAACAGAAGACTTTCACTCCACTGGGAGAATCATATACCATTTTATTCCATAGGCTCAGGAAGTTGGGCATGTTGAATCCAATTGAGGCTAAATTGCCAAACCCTCCTCCAAGGAACCTTGACCACTCAGTAAGTTGTGAGTACTGTTTAGGGGCCCCCGGGCATGATACAGAGAAGTTTTGGAAATAGAAAACGGCTGTCCAAGAGCTCATTGATACTCGCCGGATCGAAGTTCAGGCCCCAGAGGCACCGAATATCAACTAGAATCCGTTGTCAGCTCACCATGAGACCCATATGATTGAGTTGATACACAAGGGAGGGGAACCAAAGAAACCCTCGCAGACAGTAATGATGATCTGCTCTAGCGAGACAGGTTCAAAAGAGAATATGACCAGTGGGAAGTCGGTGGTCCAGTTGAAAGGGGTGAACAGTAAGCTAGTTAGGGTGGCCGAGAAAGGTTCATCGAGCATTGTTGCAGTGAAACCAGAACGAGCAAAAGTGGTGGTATCGGGGGTTGCAAGTAAACCTGTTATGGTCGTGAAGGGTACTCGCATAGAGCCTATTATTATAAAGCTGGTAACTCAGTTGCCGGTGATCAACAGTAAAGCTATCTCTTGGAGTTATGAACAAGTGGTGGTAACATATAAAGGGAAGGAGATCAGGGAAGAAGTTTGTGAGACTCAGGGTCTGACTCGTTCGGGAAGTTGTTTTGCTCCCGCAGAGTTGAGGAAGGCATATCCGGCATCGATAAAGAAACCTGTGACCGAACAAGAAGCGAAAGAATTCTTGAGGAAAATGAAAGTACAAGATTACTCTATTATAGAACAATTGAAGAAAACACCATCCCAAATCTCATTGCTCTCATTGCTGATCCACTCAGATGAGCACCGCCAGGCACTGATGAAAATATTGAATGAGGCCCACGTCCGTAACAAAATCTCGGTGAATCACCTGGAGAAGATAGCAAATAAAATCTTCGAGGTAAACCGAGTCGCTTTCTCAGACGGCGAATTGCCTATGGAGGACATGGAACACAATAGGGCCCTTTTATCTGACGGTGAAGTATTAAGACTCTGTGGTCACGCGAGTTCTGATTGACAACGGGTCCAGTGCAAATATATGTCCTCTTTCCACGTTAAATAAGCTAAAGGTCGATGATGATAGAATTCGTAAGAACAACTTCTGTGTACGAGGGATCGATGGCGAAGGCAAAGATTTTATGGGTGACATAATGCTAGAATTGACAATAGGGCCCGTAGAGTTCACCATGGAGTTTCAAGTGCTAGATATGGCAGTCTCTTATAACCTTTTGTTGGGGAGACCCGAGATCCATGCCGCCAAGGCAGTGCCATCTACGTTGCATCAAATGGTTAAATTCGAGTGGGATAGACAGGAGATTGTGGTGCATGGTGAAGATAATATGGGTGCCCTGGGTGATTCCATTGTACCCTTCATCGAAGTGGAAGACGACCAAGAGCTTCTGAAATGTTAAAGAATGGTTTTATACTGGGTAAGGGTTTGGGTGCTAATCTTCAAGGTATCGTGCAGCCAGTTTCTCTTCCAAAGAATTTGGACACTTTTGGTTTGGGTTTTAAGCCCACCGCGACAGATGTGAGACGTGCCCGCAAAATGAAGAAAAAGGCATGGGTCCTTTCAAAGCCGGTCCCACTCTCCAGGTCATTTGTCAAGGCAGGTACCAGAAAACGACCAGCAACGATGATTCCCAATGATAAGGTTATCCCTGATAAGAAGTTAATAGAAAGGTTTGAGCAGTTGTTCAGCGAGGTGAACATGGTAGAATTTGGCGAGGGTCCTAGCACGCAGAAATACAGTTTGTCGGGCCAAAAACGAAGATTAATAATTGGAAAGCTACTCCTCTCCCTACCCGGAGGGAGCCTTGGTAGTCTACTTTGATTTTTCTTTAAGTTTGTATGGATTATTTCAGGGTTGTAATTCGAATTTTAGTTTGTTTTTAAGTGTGCAAACCTTGTTATCTTTCATTTTTAATGAAATACAATTTCTTCCTGTTCTTCTTTCCTGATAAATTTTACCTTTTGTTTTCTTATTTTCTTTTCTGTACAGTTCCTTTTACGCCGGTTCTAATGATATGACGTGCCTAAAGAATCCTCAACCCAGTCTAAGAAATCAATCTGAGATAATAGTGCAAGAGGTAGAGCATGATTACGAGTTAGAATTTGATGAAGATGAGGCTCTTGAAGAGATTAGTAAAGAATTATGTCATTTTGAGGAAAAACCTAAGCCCAACTTGAATGATACCGAAGCCATCAATTTAGGAGATGCGAGTAATATCAGAGAGACTAAAATAAGAGTCCATCTTGAATCAAAGACTCGGAAAGAATTAATCGAAACACTGATTGAATACAAAGATTTTTTTGCATGGTCGTATGATGACATGCCGGGTTTAAGCACTGACCTAGTGGTTCACAAAATGCCCACTGATCCGACATTCCCTCCTGTCAAGCAAAAATTGAGAAAATTCAAAACTGACATGAATGTGAAGATTAAGGAAGAAATAACCAAGCAGCTGGATGCGAAGGTTATTCGAGTCACTCGATATCCTGAATGGTTGGCCAATGTAGTGCCAGTACCGAAGAAGGACGGCAAGATCAGGGTATGCATTGACTATCGCAATCTCAATAAAGTAAGCCCAAAGGATAACTTCCCACTACCCAATATCCACATTTTGATAGACAATTGTGCAAAATGTAAGATTGGATCTTTTGTGGATTGTTATGCCGGGTATCATCAGATTCTGATGGACGAAGAGGATGCAGACAAAACAGTATTCATCACGCCATGGCGAACTTATTGCTACAGAGTAATGCCATTGGTTTGAAGAACGCTGGGACGACATACATGCGAGCAATGACCACTGTATTCCATGATATGATTCACAAAAAGATTGAGGTGTACGTGGATGACGTAATCATCAAGTCAAAGCAGCAGGCCGACCACGCCGGAGATTTGAGGAAGTTCTTTCAGAGGCTTCGCATGTACGACATTAAACTTAACCCTGCCAAGTGTGCATTTAGGGTTCCATCCGGAAAGTTATTGGGATTCATAGTTAGTCGGCGAGGCATTGAGTTAGGTCCATCAAAGATCAAAGCCATCCAGGAATTGCCATCTCTAAGGAACAAGACTGAGGTAATGAGTCTACTAGGAATATTGAACTACATCAGCAGGTTTATTGCTCAGCTCATGATGACTTGTGATCCCATTTTCAAGTGTCCGAAGAAGGATGTCGCGGTCAAATGGACTGATGAGTGTCAAGAAGCATTTTATAACATAAAGGGGTATTTGGCGAGCCCACCTGTGTTGGTTCCACTTGAACCAGAGAGACCACTGATTCTTTACTTAACGGTCCTGGAGAATTCATTTGGCTGCGTACTGGGGCAGCATGACATCATCGGCAGGAAAGAGCAAGCCATCTATTATCTCAGCAAGAAGTTCACGTCTTATGAGGTTGAGTACACTTATCTTGAGAAGACCTGTTGCGCCTTAACTTGGGTGGCACAGAAATTGAAACATTACCTGTCGTCCTATACTACTTTCCTCATTTCACGGTTGGATTAGTTGAAATATATTTTTCAGAAGCCTATGCCCACAGGGAGACTGGCAAAATGGCAAATATTACTCACGGAATTTGACATCGTCTATGTGACGAGGACTGCAATGAATCCCAAGCACTGGCCGATCACTTGGCCGAGAATCCGTTCGATGAAGAATACGAACCATTGAGGACGTATTTTCCGGATGAAGAAGTAATGCATATCGACGAGCTGGAACTGACTGAAAACCCAGGATGGAAGTTTTTCTTTGATGGGGATGCAAATATGAAAGGAGTTGGAATAGGAGATGTACATATTTCTAAAACAGGGCACCACTACCCTGTTACGGCTCAGCTTTGTTTCTATTGTACCAATAACATGGCCGAGTATGAAGCATGCATTTTGGGTTTAATGTTAGCTGCCGGCATGGATGTCCAAGACGTTTTGGTCTTGGGAGACTCGGACCTCCTGGTACATCAAATTCAAGGAGAATGAGAAACATGGGATTTGAAACTCATACCATATCGATAATGTTTGCATGATCTTTGTCAACGGTTTCGATCAGTGGAGTTTAGGAATATCCCGAGAGTCCATAATGAGGTTCCCGATGCTTTGGCTACCTTGGCATCAATATTGCACCATCCAGACAAGATTCATGTCGATCCATTGCATATTCAAGTTCGTGACCAGCATGCTTATTGTAACATGATTGAGGAAGAACTGGATGGCGAACCATGGCTCCATGATGTTAAGGAGTACATCAGGATGAGGACATACCCGGTTCAAGCCACAGGAGATCAAAAGAGAGCAATTCAATGGTTGGCAAGTGGATTTTTCCTCAGTGGAGGAGTGTTGTATAAAAGAACACCAGATCTCGAATTGTTAAGATGCGTAGATGCTAAACAAGCTACGACAGTCATGACGGAAGTACAATCTGGAGTTTGCGGGCCGCACATGAGCGGATATATATTGGCTAAGAAGATCCTTCGAGCAGGGTATTATTGGCTCACCATGGAGCGAGATTGTATCAGCTTTGTGCGCAAATGTCACCATGCTAGATATACGGGGATTTGATTCACTCTCCGCCATCAGGATTGCATACAATATCGGCACCGTGGCCCTTTGTTACTTAGGGCATGGATGTCATTGAGCCCATTGATCCAGCAGCATCCAATGGGCACAGGTTCATTCTGGTGGCCATTGATTATTTCACCAAATGGGTTGAGGCTAGGACTTTCAAGTCTGTAACCAAGAAGGCAGTGGTTGATTTGGTACACTCCAATATCATTTGTCAATTTGGAATCCCAAAGGTAATCATCACAGATAATGGTGCTAATCTAAACAACAATTTGATGAAAGAAGTATGTCAGCAGTTTAAGATTACACATCGCAATTCCACCCTATATCGTCCTAAGGCGAATGGAGCAGTTGAGGCAGCCAATAAGAACATAAAGAAAATACTGAGGAAAATGGTAGAAAGTTCCAGGCAATGGCATGAGAAGTTACCATTTGCGTTATTGGGTTATCGCACTACTGTTCGTACTTCAGTAAGTGCAACTCCTTATCTGTTGAAGCAGTGATTCCTGCGGAAGTTGAAATCCCATCTCTTCGGATTGTCGCCGAGGCTGAGATTGATGATGATGAGTGGGTCAAAACCCCTTTGGAGCATTTGAGTTTAATCGATGAAAAAAGATTGGCAGCAGTATGTCATGGACAATTGTATCAAAAGAGGATGGCAAGAGTGTATAACAAGAAGGTGCATTCTAGGAGGTTTGAAGTGGGGCAGCAAGTGTTGAAACGGATCTTTCCACATCAGGCTGAAGCAAAGGGCAAGTTTGCCCCGAACTGGCAAGGACTGTTCATTGCGACCAGAGTATTGTCCAATGGCGCTTTATGTTTAACAGATATTGAAGGAAAATGCATAGATATGGCTATCAATTCTGATGCAGTCAAGAGATATTATGTATGATTTCTTTAGTATAATCACTGATTGTTTGTACTTGGCATTATCTCGAAAGTTGAAATGACGAAGGAAATTTGTTCTGCTATCTAAACATTTTACCCTTTGTTCACCCTTTTGAGCCTTATTTATTTTATTCCGTACCCCTCTTTTGGAATCAATAACCAAGAATAAAGGAAAAGAGAAGAAAGAAAAGAAAAAGGAAAAATATAAAGAAAAGAAAAATAGGAAAGGGAAAAATATAATAATAAGTGAAAAGAAAAATTGTAACAACAAGGAAAATCGGGTGAACTACATTTGACCTGATTCCTCTTAAGGATAAATAGGCAGCTTTACGGCTCGGTCATAGGAAAATAAAAATCGAAAGATCCCCAAGCAAGAAACTGGGGCAGAAGTTCTGTTTGTAATAAGAAATTTGGTTCCAAAAGTTATAATTCTAATCCATTGAATTTGGTTGAGTTGTTGATACCCTTTTTCTTTCCAACCATATCCAAGAACCCATATCAATATCCAAAGAAAGACCTCGCGATCAGTCTTCGAGAGGTGCCAAGTCAAGCAAGTAAAGATGATTCATACCAAGGTCAACACTCCGGTTTAAGCAAGGAAATGGAAAATGAGAGAGTCTTATTAGTGAAAACCCATAAGGGCACTGTAAGGCGACGAAAGATGAGAGAAATGAGAGAGTCTTAATGGTGAAAACCCTCGAAAGGCACTATAAGGCGTTGAAAGATGAGAGAAACCCAAAAATGAGAGAGTGTTACTGGTGAAAACCTTCACGGGAATCATGAGGCGGCGAGGAATAGCGAAAGGGGCATGTGAGATAAGGCGGGCGGTAGAAATCCGTCGAAGCATCAAGCAAAACAAAGATGATGATTCAGCAAAGAATTGGGTTATGGAAATCTTGGGGCACGGAGCAAGACGGTTGTAAGTTGATTGAAATGAATAGACTGGGTTGATTAATCCGAAATGCACAACATGATCATTGGCATCGGTTATCCCATTCAGATAAGTCCTTTTTCTTTTCTCAAACGATCTTCTAAAGGGAGATCTTCTCTTTTATTTTTATCTTTTGAAATCATCGCACCCTTTTTCTTTTGGCTAAGACTTTTTCAATAATAAATTGATTCTAACAAATAAGAAGGAATTTCAAAGCTTACTACCAGTTTCCAACATGGTGCAAAGCAAAGTGTAGCTAGGACAGGTCGAGGATGATATGATGAGACGTGAAAGGCATTATTGGAAATCCAAATGATGGAATGGTCTAAGATTCTGTGAAAGGAATGGGATCAGATAAGAAAGACTAGAATTGGAAAGCAACAATTGGGAAGTTTGTGGATAAGCAGTAGTCAGAGGGTCGAAAATTCTCGACCGAGTTCAAGGCAGTCGGGCAAAACTGAATATGGAAAGGAAAGAAGGGAAAACCATCCCCAGCAGGAGTATCACATCCAATCACCACACCATAAACTGACCAATTTTTTATTTGTGTTTGAAACAGGGGCAGGAAGTGTTGTTGATCGCGGAGAAAATTTTCCGCGAAAAGAGAGAAAGTACCAAACAGGCACCAAACTGGGGCACAAAATTTTCTTTGTTTTGTTGAAGTTAGTTGAAGTCAGGTGTCCACCTGGGGAACAAGGAATAATAGTTAAAGATAGTTGAAGTTAGGCGTCCACCTGGAGAACAAGGAATAATAGTTAAAGATAGTTGAAGTCAGGCGTCCATCTGGAGAACAAGGAATAATAGTTAAAGATAGTTGAAGTCAAGCGTCCACCTGGAGAACAAGGAACAATAGTTCAAGATAGTTGAAGTCAGGCGTCCACCTGGAGAACAAGGAGCAAAAGTTGAAGTTTTGAAGTCAGGAGCCCGCCTGGAGAACAGAGGTGTACATTTTTAAAGTTTTGAAGTCAGGAGCCCGCCTGGAGAACAGAGGTGTACGTTTTAAAGTTTTTAAGTTAGGAGCCTACCTGGAGAACAGAAGTGTACTTTTTAAGTGTTGAAGCCAGGAGCCCACCTGGAGAACAGAGGTGTACCTTTTAAAGTTTTGAAGTCAGGAGCCCGCCTGGAGAATAGAGGCGTACCTTTTAAGATGTTGAAGTCAGGAGCCCACCTGGAGAACAGAGGTGTACATTTTAAAGTTTTGAAGTCAGGAGCCCGCCTGGAGAACAGAGGCGTACCTTTTAAGTTTTTGAAGTCGGGAGCCCGCCCGGAGAACGGATGCGTACCTTTTAAGTTGTTGAAGTTAGGAGCCCGCCTAGAGAACAGAGGCGTACCTTTTAAGTTTTTGAAGTCGGGAGCCCGCCCGAAAAATGGAGGCATACCTTTTGAGTTGTTAAAGTCTGGAGCCCGCCTGGAGAACAGAAGAGTACCTTTTAAGTTTTTGAAGTCGGAAGCCCGCCCGGAGAACGGAGGCATACCTTTTAAGTTGTTGAAGTCAGGAGCTCGCCTGGAGAACAGAGGCGTACCTTTTAAGTTTTTGAAGTCGGGAGCCCGCCGGGAGAACGGAGGCGTACCTTTTAAGTTGTTGAAGTTGGGAGCCCGCCCGGAGAACGGAGGCATACCTTTTAAGTCGTTGAAGTCAGGAGCCTGCCTAGAGAACAGAGGCATACCTTTTAAGTTTTTGAAGTCGGGAGCCCACCCAGAGAACGGAGGCGTACCTTTTAAGTTGTAGAAGTCAGAAGCCCGCCTGGAGAACAGAAGAATACAATTAAAGTCAAGAAGTCAGGAGTCCACCTGGAGAACAGAGGAATATAATTAAAGTCAAGAAGTTAGGAGCCTGCTTGGAGAACAGAGGAATACAATTAAAGTAAGGAAATCAGGAGCCCGCCTGAAGAACAGAAGAATACAATTAAAGTTGAGAAGTCATGAGCCCGCCTGGAGAACAGAGGAAGATGACGATAATCGAGAAAAGACATTTAAAGGATCAGCAATAAAGTGCTCGCCTGGAGAGCGGAGAAATACAGTTCAAGCCAAGAAGTCGGTACAAGACAGCAACAAAAGAAATGTTGTAGATAAAATACAAGTAGACAAGGCAACAACGGTCTTTGTAATTCACAGGCTATAGTTTAGTCTAGCTTCTTTATTTTTCTTTTAGCATGGTGTAATAAGGGGTCAGTAAGTAGTAGCAACAGCAGCAGCAACAGTAAACACAGCTCCATGGTAGTCCCAGCTACCAAAAATTTCCGAACTACATTGACCTGATTCCTTTTTAGTCAAGGATATGTAGGAAACCTTTGAAGCAGAGGTTCGGTCAAATATTTCAAAAATGCTTCACACGGAGTGTTCAAACGGGCAAAAATCGCTCATATCCGCTCACTTTGTCTTTGACAAAAACTCTTCATGTTTCCTGACAAAGAGGGGCAGCTGTGAGCACGTGATTTTTGCCCTATGAGAATTACTCCCACAAATTCAAAATAAAATAATTTTTGCATTGTTTGCAATTTTGTGGATTTTTGTGGTATTTCTCTTTTATTGTTTGCATTTGTCTGTGCATGTTTATTTGTTATTTTAATAAAAAATAAAAATAAAAATATGTTGCATTTGTATTTAAGATTTAATTTTACAATCGGGATTAATTAAGTAGGTTGTTTTACAAAAATGAGAAAAATCACAAAAAAATAATGTACTTCGCATTTTTAATGTTTAATGTCAAAATTGTGTGATTTTTCTTTTTAATTTGGTATTTAATTATTTATGATAATAATTACTTAGAGTTAATTAGTATTTGTGATAGGTTAATTTGGTTTTATAATTTAATTTAGGATTTTAGTTTTTAAGTTTTTTAAAAAAGGAAAAAAAGAAATTAGGAAGAAAGGAAATGGAGAAAAGGAATTTGGGCCAAAACAGTCAAAACCCAAACAAAACCCGGATAAAACCCAGTCCAAAACCAACCCCTACCCATCCCAATACCCTTCCCGACCCAGTCCGTCCCCAACTAGACTAAATGACGCCGTTTTAGGCGTTTCAATCCAGACCATTGAATCAGCTTGATCAAACGGTCCAGAGATCAACCCGATCTCAATACCCGACCCCGCCCGATCCAAGACCCGTCCATCCCCCCCTAAAGAAATGACCACGTTTTCCATAAGTGAGTTAATCTGAGCCGTCAATCCATTTGAATCCAACGGCCCTAACTTAATGACTAATTTTAATATACCCCAAAATCCTACCCCTTACCCTTAGAACCCCCTCCCCCCCTTCCTTCGTCTCTAAACATCAGAGACCAAAACATTCCCAAACCCTAGCCAGCTGCCACCCCTCTCCACCGCCCTGAACCTGGCAGCCCCTTCTCCGTTCACCACCAAATTAACACCCTAGCCTCGCCTCAACCTCCCTATTCCAAATATCCAAACCATTTCCCTCAAATCTTGGCCAGGCTCCTTGAATCTTAAATCTAAGAAGGCTGGTCAAACCCTAGCTTACCCAATCAGTCCTAAATTGATACCCTAGAACTACCTTGACATTCTCATGCCTGACTAGTCACCGTCTTCCCCAAAATGGAGCTAAAACTTCTCGAAGCCCAAATCGAGCTTGAGCCCTAAAATTGCAGAAAAACGATGGATTCATCAGCAGTTAAGACTACAGTGGGTCTTGACCTTATGTTTTTATTTGAAAACACATGGCTAAGACCCCCTGTATTCAAAATCGAAAGGGTCAGCCTAGAGTCGAGTCTGGCCAGGTAAGTCTTCATCTGGTTTTCGGTCAATTTGGTCATTTCTTTTCCTCTTCTTCTTCTTCTTCTTCTTCTTCTTCTTCTTCTTCTTCTTCTTCTTCTTCTTTCTTTTCTTGAAATAGTTTAGTTCAAATTAGCATTAGGTTTTATGTAGAACTGTTAACGGTTTGATTAGTCAATTTAGTTCATACTATGTTTGTATATAATCAGTCTTGCAGACGATTTAAATGCTCGAACCATTTAAGTATCGTTTGTTTTATTTTGAATAAAGAAGAACACCGAAATTGTTGAGTTCAAGGATTTGAATCGTGGGAAGCTCCATTTCAAGATGACAGATTGATTTCTTTTTAAACGAATCAGTAGGATTCAACTGTCGTATGTTCCCTTAATTTTGAAGTGCATTTGTAGTTGTTTTCTATCTATTTTTTTTAGTTAGTTCAGAACTTTAGGATGAATTAAATAATAGGGGCTTTAAGGGGGGTATAATTTAAAATTTGAAATGTCCAGTTAAAGGACTGACAACTTTTGAATTAACAAAAGAAAAAGGGGATTGTTGGATTGGTTGAGTGCTCTTACTAAGTGGAAAATTAGAATAGCATGGGGGTAATAATAAAAGGGATTGGGGGATACATGTGCAAGAATGGGCACAAACTGGAAAGGAGGGGATTAGATCTAAGAAAGAATAGGATATACCTTAAAAAGGGATCCAAAAATAGTATAAATGGGAGGACATTTCAGATATAAAGGAACACACTAAGAATAGAAGAGAGAGCTTAAGAGGATAGAAACCATCTAAGAGAGTTGAAAAAATCAGAAATCATAGAAAGAAAAACAAAAACACAAAAAAATACTGTTACATTGATCCCTTTCTATCTGATTTGGCTGAAATAGTTGCTGGTTCATTTGAGGGTTTTGAAATAGTGGTATTTTTTTTCTTCTGAGAATCTGGTTGGGTTTTCTGCAAATAAAATCACTGTTTCATTGGTTTGATTTGGATTTTACTGGATCTTGGATCAAATTTGGACTTGTTTACTACTGTTGTTGATCCCTGTCTTTGTTACTGCAGTTGTGAACCTGTTGTTCTTACTTTCTGCTTCTACTACCTTCTTCTTCTAGGTATTTCCTTAGCTCATGGTTGAAGTTTGATTGTTGAGCATGAAAGAGTCAAAGTTTGTTAAATGAAACCTTTATTTGAAGCTGAATTTCTCCTCCCTTACTGTTTCATATTCTGTAATTAAAGTTTAAATTATAAATGTTAGTTAAGGCCCCCTATTCCTATGAAATATAGTATGTGAGAATGATTTAGTGTTGTACTTTGCCTTCTATATCTATAATCAAACATTGAACTTTAATTGTTTGAGCTTATGTTGGATGTTGCATCAGGGTGCCAGTCTTTATGAAGGTCTGGCTGAGAATCACATAAATTTAATTTTGAAATCCATAGTCAATACTCTAAGGTCATATATCTTGAAATTCGTTTACATTTTTTAGCTGAAAATAGTTGGCATTTCATATGATTTGTGTTTAATTAGCCTAAAAATAGAAATATTAATTGTTATAGCATGAAGTTCTGCATGTTTAAAATTCAGGACTGCAAATGTGACTCTTGCATGATTTGGCGTGATTTGGATAGTTGTTAATTGTATTAGCAGGCCGATCTTACATGTATGCCATTTGTGTATTAGTTCGAGACATTAAGTATGTATTAACTGAAGGATCTATTCCTTCAATATTAACTGTGAAATTGTTTGGTTGGGTGTGACTAAAAATTGAATGTGTTCAGGTTCATGCACTTAAACTCGCTTAAGTTCTTTAATGTTTGAAAGGTTGTGAATGGACTTTGAGGTTGCAATTAGATCTAGGTTATTTTTTCTTAGAATTATAATGTGCTAGTTCAAATTCAGATGATGCACGACTTGGGCCTGGAGTTTCACTAACGTGATTAAGAATTGTGCTGGGCCCTATTCGCTTATTTGCACAGTCAACCATCAGTTGGTTTCGAAAACTTGGCATTGGGCATTGTTTCCAGGCCCAAGTGTTGGTATGGATTATCACCTGAAGCGGCCACATATGTAGGTCACCAGGCTTCATGCTGAACCTATAGCATTTAATTCGAATTGTTAAGCCACTTTCGTTCAAATATTTATCATTGGGCTGGTCTGTTGAAGAATTTTTTTTAATGTTTGAGTAGATATAAGCCCAGTGGCTTTTGTTCAAGTGTCATTAGGGCATGTCATACTAGACAACGCGAAATAATTATGGCTCTCGTAACTTAATATAGAAACCTGTCGGCTAAGAATAACTGAGGGTGAACTTTGCCAAATAAAAATGACAATTGCGTGGCTCTCATTTAATTAAATATGATTAAACCTCTAGAAATTCGGGTAAGCCATTTAGCAAATGTCCATGGCTTTTCCGCAAGGTTAATAATGCGTAGTTGCTTTAGGCGCGTTACTTAATAATATTACTTTCCTAAACTCGAGTGCACATTTATGTGACTCAAATTCAAATCCCAATGAACTTAAAATATGTCAAAAATTACGGGTGCATTTATGTAACGTGGTTCGAGACGTATTTTAACGACGTTGCAATTCTCTTTAAAATATGAATAAAAGCGGTTAAAAGTTACAATTTGCATATAGGTTCATAATTGTTTAAAATCAGATAATTAATCCAAATATAACAGTTGAGCGACCGTGCTAGAACCACGGAACCCGGGAATGCCTAACACCTTCTCTCGGGTTAACAGATTTCCTTACTCGAATTTTTGGTTCGCGGACTGTTGAACAGAGTCATTTTTTTCCTCGATTCGGGATTTGGACCGGTGACTTGGGACACCATAAATCTCCCAAGTGGCGACTCTGAATCTTTAATAATAAATTTCGTTTTCGATTGTCCTTTAATTGGAAAAACTCCAATTATTATACCCTTCCTCGGGGGGTATAGTGAAAAAGGAGGTGTGAAAGTCATCATTAAAACATGAATAGGCACGAAACGATTCGGTTTCATGGAAACGTGCGCCATTATGAACGACTGCACGAAATGGCGCTTCACTTGCCGACCGACGTTTCAGTTCCAAAACCGCTGTAACGGTATGTAAACATCGAAAAGGTGCCCCCTGGCCACCTCGAAGTTCTTAACGCCATTGATAAATGAAAGACGAGTACGTCTCCTCCTGATTACGCCACACTATCCGTCCGCCGAGGTCGGCATAGGCACGACCACGACGAACGGAGGGACTAACTGTATTGGTAAAAAATCTGACCGTACGATGGTCACGAAACCGTCTCCGTCCCAATTGACCATAACCACTGATCAATACGCTCAACTCCAAGTAATCGCAACTGATTCCGAAACAAGCAATAGGGCTACGGCCTTTCCACGCCATGGAGGCATCTCCTCAACTTGGACACAACAATTCGTTGCCAGCTCATGCAGCTCACAGCTATAAATACTAAGAAAGAGGACCTTAGAAAGGGTCTTCTTCGGGAACACTGTTCACAATAGAAAAAGACAGAGTGATATTTCATATAACGCTTGGGGAGCCAGATTGCTGTAAGGATCTGAACCTCTTCAAGGAGAGGCAGACCGAGTTATTATGATCAATAAAGTACTAAATCTTTGATCCTTTAATCTTTGATACTCACATTCAAGCTCCATCCTTTGGTCCAATGATTTATTATGGTTTGCTACGATTTACCCTTGATTCATTTTGATTGTTTTCACTTATAAAGTATTTAGCATCTTTTAAGTCAAACACATGGCAACATAATCCAAATGTGAAGCATTGGAGTCTTGAGTTAAAGAATTAAAGGTGGAACTCTCTATTCTCAAATACGATTGGAGATCATTACAAGACTTAAATAATGTTGAGTCCAAGTACACGAAGCAGCAATATAGAACGTAATTAGAAGAGACAAGTTGACATTTGAATTATAAAAGGCTTCAAAGTTTGGTTGAAAACACACAAAGCAATGAGATGAAGCAAAACCTAGAGAGCAACGAATTGAGGCAGCAGGTGCGACGCGGGACACTTCCTCCGCATATAGTGTCTCGAGGCATTGCGCGAGGCACCGACGTTTCTGTCCGAGGCTAACTTCTACCAGTTTTGTTTAGACTTAGTTATTTTGTCTAAACTTTTTCTTACACTTATAAATAGTCATTAAATATAATTTTTATAAAATTTTAAATCAGGGAAGATCAAGGAGCCACTGTGGAGGCCGGAGTTCATCGGATTTCATCTTTCTTCCGTCAAATTTAATAATTTTCAATGTTTCTTTGGTTAATTTGTCGATTGGCTATCATATTTATATGGAGCTAAACTTCACGTTCTAGAGTTGTGGTTCTTTCATTACCATTGTTATTTGGATATTAATTTTGGCTTCTTGATTTATCGTATTGGTTTATTTATTTAATCATGCGCTTAATTATTTGATTGTTTGATCACCAATTGAATACTATCTACAAATTTAGAGTTGAACTCACTCGTGGAAATTCTAGGTTCAGCATAGGGTTGAGTAGAGTATGTTCTTCAATCTGGACATCGGACAATAAATTCGCGATTAGGAAAGACATATACTAATTGTGTTGCTTGGTTACTATACGGAAATTATGAATGTAATCTTGTTGATTCTAGCTCCATGGGCATATAGGCATTAGGTTACTTTGAATAGGCAAGTAACAACTGTACAGATTCGTATGAGCAAAATTAACCATGTCAACCAATAAACCAAATAAAATAATTAGTTAAATCAAGTGAAGAATATAATAGGATTGTACCTAGATCGTTTTTATCACATTGATAACATAAAAATATGGTCTTTCTTTGTTTAGAGTCCATTAGTTATTTTTATTATTTTAATTAGTGTAGAATCAAATACTTTTGGGTTTAATCCTCGTCTAGATAATTAAAATAGTCAAATTAAATTAATAATTGATAACAAATCCTCGTGAACGATACTCAACTTATCACTTTATCACTTGAAGACCTTGTATACTTGAGTGGGCGTTTGACCGCAACGATCAATCTCAGTTTTTTTTATATTTATTTTTATTTTTATTTTAACTAAAGCATAAATCTTTGCTTCTTTGTCCTCTTAGTCATTATTTAAGGCTATAAGGAAGGATAGTCAGCATAAGGATAAGCGTTAAAGGATGATCACAATATAGTATTTCTACTGTCCCAATTTATGTATCACTATTCTTGTGATCTCTCAAATAAGTTTTTGATATTTGTGAGGTTGTAAATTATTTTATTATAGATAAAATAATAATTTTAAAGCTAAAATATTTCTTAAAATGTAAATCTGACATTTTTTATGGGATAAACTAAAAGAGAAAATATGCCACATAAATTAGGACATATAAAATAGAAGATTTTGAACCTTTGTCTTCTCCCTTGAATAAAGCTTTCAATAGAACAACACTATTTTCCTGCATAATCTTTATAAAATTCCCTTCCTACACCCAACAATCCAATTCTCTTCCCTTATTCCACTCTAAGTTAAAAAGATTTTTTTTTGGTCATAAGGAAATACTTATATTAATAGAAGATTAAGAGTGGATATATGTCCAATCACTAAAGTCTAAAAGTTAGGAATTAGCTAATATATCGGTATATAACCCGTAGCTAATTGGATTTTTTTATAATGCGTCGGTAAACTTTTTTAGCAGCAGAATCAGTCCTTTCTTTATGGATAAATGACAAGTTCCATCCTTTAGAATTAGATATGAAAAATCAAACTTTTATGTTAGTTAAGTTGAATATAATAGGAAGAAGGGGTCTACTAAATGTATTTTTGCCCATACATCCCTCTTTTCAGTGTAGGAATGACACCATTGAGGTAAGGTTCATATCCCCTCGATAGTACTTTTTTGTTTTTATAATTGACGAGGTAGGGGTCAGAGCCAAACCCCCCAACACCACAGGAGATGAAAACCTGGGTGATTGGCTTATTATTTAAAAAAAAAATGGCTTTGTACTCAGAAATATTTCATCAACCACTCATTTATTTATATTTCTTAAAAAGCTTGATCTTTATATATGTAAAGATCACGTAAAATAGTCCTACATCCAGAGAACGAAATTGATAATTTATATAAAAATAAAAAATAAAAAAAAAGCACACTGAAAAAGGTCTTACATAATTGGAACAAGAAGATTTGACATCAAGTTGATACTTCATATAGTATGCATTTTAAATATAAGCTCATATGCCACGACACTCGAGCTAGAAATTACAACACAAATGTCTAACTCAAGCCTTGGATTCAGAAGCAGAAGCCGTAGTCAATGGGCTAAAACCATGATCAAGACTTGCTTTCCAGACTTTCTCAATATCAAACATCATGTTCCCACACTCATGCTCATTCCAGCCTTCTAGTGCGTGCAATATTCCAGCTACTCGCCACGCGCTCATCACTCTTCTTGGCAGCCAATTCTATTGTTTTATTAAAATAAACGATTAATTTTTTTTGTGAAACTGAAAAATGAAGAAAAAACAAAGGGAATTTAGTATATTATTACCTCACAGGAGTCCACGTTTTCAAAGTGTTTTGGAGTGATCATGGCTGGTGTGTGAAAGTAGATGCAATCCTTGCGACCTTTCCTTGGTGGGAATTGTGAAAAGGGAATGAATAATGTTCCTTTTGGTGCTTTCAATTGTTCATCTTCACTCAATCCATCTCCTACTAGCCATATCTGCAATCCAAATAAATTTATTATTTACAAATATTCTTTTTCTCTTTGTTCTTCTTATTTTACTTCGGGGAGGGGAGTTCAAATGGTTTAGAGGGTTTATTTTTAATAAAGAATTTAAGTCATATACGATGTTGGCGTAAATAATTTTTAGAGTACTATTAGGTAATCCAATTATCAATATCTATCGGTGAACTTTCTTAAAATGTTAGATCTACAATTTTGAAAATAGAGCAAGTTACCTGCTATGACAGATAAAGATGATTTAGTGGTGTAAAAAATTCCTAGACTGACGGTAACTTAAACTCATTAATACATAATCAAGATTAACAATCTTATTCATTGTTTTTCGTCGTTAATTTGTACCTTTGAAGCATATGTTTTTGAGGGAACCAAATTAGCTGCGACTTCAGGGGTAAGACTTGATTTGAGCTTCTTGTACTCTTCTTCTCGCAATGTCACGACCTATCACAATCACAATAAGGGGTTGTTTGGTAGGAGGTATTAGAAAAAATAATGCAAGCATTAGCTCAATGCATTACTAATACATTGTTTGGTACCTTTTTTCAACTTGTGTCTACCTAATACTTGTATTAGTTATACACTATACTTGGTATTATCCTATGCATAAGTAATGCATAGAAAACCATGACATTAGTAATACCAAGGCTTTAATGCATGCATTAGCATGGTTAAAGACAAAATTGTCCTTAAAGTCCTTTAAAGTTAGAGAATATGGAGGGCATTTTTGTAAGCAACTATTTTTTTTAAAAGTTCTGCAATGCATTATAATTTTAATGCAGCACACCAAACAATAGATAAGAAATAATATTTGCATAACTAATGCTTGCATTACTAATGCATGCAA
This sequence comes from Nicotiana glauca, assembly GCA_026770625.1. Classification (NCBI taxonomy): domain Eukaryota; kingdom Viridiplantae; phylum Streptophyta; class Magnoliopsida; order Solanales; family Solanaceae; genus Nicotiana; species Nicotiana glauca. The sequence goes on along the minus strand of MU765458.1, from coordinate 12,115 downwards.
ACGACCCCTAAATGAGAAAAAGGACAACATGTGAACAAATTTAATGTATATGGTTTTAATGTACAATTAAAGAGACCTTGACTCCCCCTTGGCATAAGGCAAGAGCAATGGCATTTGCAACTTTCGACAAATGGCCTCCAAGGACCACTTGTGTGGTTCCTTTAGGAATAGAGTTTAGGACCACAGCAACAGCTAGGCTACTTCCATCAACCACCTTCACTTTGAGCTCACGATGCCTTCTTATGTAAAGCTCACCATTATTATTCAGTTGCTCCTCCTGTAAAATTTCATGTATAGAGGCATCAGAGTTAACTATCTCATAGACATTAAATTTCTCAAAGTAAAAAGTACAAATAGGCGCATTATTTGAATCATAGCTAGCGTTTGGCCATAGATTACCAAATTATGATAATATTATAAGATCCATCAGTTCCAAAAACAAAATGATAGTAACCAGCTGGTGGATTAGTTGGGTCATAATCTACGTTGCTTGGACTCTCCGAAAATGTGGCCGGATACGTATCGGATCCTCCAAAAGTAATGCATTTTTGAAGGATCCGACATGGGTATGGCTACATTTTGGAGAGTCCGCGCAACATAAGTCATAATAGGTGGTGCGCTTTTTTATAAAGTATAAAAATTTGGGATAATTTTTGAAATTGTTAAAAAATTTAAAGGTAGTAATATTTTGGGCCAAAAACAGGGGTAGAGCTAGTTTTAGGATTTGGGGATTTTGTTTTCAAAATCTGCCGAAATTTGGATAAATTTTATAAACAAACAAATTTTGCCAAAAACAATTGGAAAAACTTGACAAAATCTATGGTCAAACGGGGCCTTAATACTTCCTCCGTATCTACATGATAAGGTTCGTCGTGGGAGGGTAAAAGTACTCTATCTTTTGCGTGAATTCGGATATAAATTTATTTAGAAATTACAAATATAGTACTATAAACCATAATAGTTAATAATTTAAATTATTTATAAAATATTTGCCCAAGACATGGTAAAAAAGAACCTGACTGATTCTCAAAAAGATTGATATTGCCACATAAATTGCGAAAAAGGGAGTATGTTACTCGCCTGGTTTAAGAGTCCAAGGCTCAGTACTTTTATGCCATTTCGGTCTGCTTCCATGATAGCTTCCTCAATTAAATTGTTAATCGTCTCTCTTTGCCATTGCATAAAATACTGGAACCAAATCAAGAAATAGGCCAAAAATAAATAAATACTTGAATTGTGAACATAGTGAAAATGTCGATAAATATTATCAATACTTACTTGTATGCGATATTTTGGGATCGCCCAAGTTTGCAAATTCAGACTCTTGAACACATTTCTCTCAACAGTAAATGTGTGACCATAAATCCAAGTAACCATCATAGACCACAATGTAACAGGCCACATTAACCAAAAATACCACTTAGAAGTGTAAGGTTCTGAGGCAAAAGAAGCAAATCCTAGCCTGAGATGGTAAATGGATTCTGGGGTTGTTAGGTGTGTTAGGTGCACCACATCCGGCGATTTGCCTTGCTTTTCGAGTGATTTTTCGTATAATGTGTCCGAAGATTTGTCCAGTGTATCGTAGATGTAATCGTACATTGGCATGAAAAGCGAGTAGTTTGTTCTAAATTGAGTGTGATGGAGTGAATGGTACCTATGCAATTAAATAACTGCAGTTAGCTAAATGCATTCTGAAAAATAAGTATCTTGAGAAATTTGTAATCTAACTTTATTATGTGCTGTCACACAACTCATAATTTGAGACCAAACTCATCTAACCCGCCCAACTAGCGCAGAGATAAATGGGTTGGGCTACAAACATTTTAGCTCATGGGTCAATTTGGATTGAGCCCAAGTTAATCCATTATTTTTTATAGCTCATTCTGACTTATTTAACAGCCCAAATACAACCCATGAAATTCACCCAAAACAAAGGTTCTCAACCCAACTTATCTAGAAATTTACTTAGTTGCCCAAATTTTATTTATTTATTTATTTATTTTTTGTATTTTTAATTTTCTGTTTTTTTATTTTTCTACAC